>VZTY01021314.1:589829-743061 GCA_013400935.1 Turnix velox | reverse complement strand
AAGATAAAGAAAGAAAGAAAGAAAGAAAGAAAAAGAAAGAAAGAAAGAAAGAAAGAAAGAAAGAAAGAAAGAAAGAAAGAAAGAAAGAAAGAAAGAAAGAAAGAAAGAAAGAAAGAAAGAAAGAAAGAAAGAAAGAAAGAAAGAAAGAAAGAAAGAACTGAAAAACACTTTTTCTTCTGTGGAAAATAACAAATGCATGCAGTAGGCTGCTAAGCAGGGTTAGGGAAGTAAAAACATACTGTTCATTTGTGGACAAGAATCCTATGATCACTTTGGGGAGAATGAGTGTTGAATATGGAAGCAGCATCTGGCTTTTCTCCTAAAAAAAGGTTTAAAAGGGTGAGATGCTGAACAAACTCTTCCTTACAGCCACAGGCTATTTCTGTAGCTCCCAAGAGCCAGCTAAAGGTTACCAGCTATGCTTTTGCCCAGGGTGATAATCGACATCCTGTAGCTGTGGCCTGATTTCTGATAGCAGGGGAAGCTGGAGCTGTGAAAGAGCTCAGAATTGCAAGCAGGCTCTTCTGAAATCTTCCTAAAAAGCCAGAAGGCCCCTGCTGCAGTGTTAGCAGACACTTTGCAGTCTGTGAAATGAGCAGTGGGCCTGGAAAAACAGAAAAAGGAGAGCCTTGGAGCAGCAGCAGTAGCATCCCTCTGGGAGTGAACAGTCAGTGGGGGGAACAGTACTTTAGAGGAACCTGTTGGCTGCTAACTCTGTGAGCTGACAGTGGGAATTGAGTGGTAGGGCTTGAAGAGATGGAAGATTCCCTTCCTAAAGGAGCAACACTTCTAACAGAAATGAAAAAAGGAAGATATAAAGAGGGAGAGAAACTCTGCAATTGGGCTCACTCTCTGTTTTCCCATGGATACCACTGACCAGTTTGTGAACCATTAATGGAACAGATTGAAGAGAAAAGGATGCCAGCCAAGCAGTTGTGTTTTGTAAGGGAAATTCCTTGCTTCTGCTTCTTGGAGGAATCAAGGAGATATCCAATCATCACTGCAGACAAGAGAGTTACTCTCACATTTTACTGGGATGGGACAGGGCAGAATTAAGCTCCCTGTCAGCTAGGCCCTACTATGTTGTGTCCCCTACTTGTGGTTATGGGCATCACTGTTTCGTTTAATCTTTGTTCTTCTACTCAGTCCTACTGATCTTCACCTGCATGTGGACCTTTGGATATGCCTTATGTATGAAAGTAGGAGCAGAAGTCTGTACACGTCTGTGAGGAGAGCTGTTCAGAAGCTTTTAGATTTAATATTCATACCAGCCTTGGGCAATTTTCTGCTGTGTTTTAAGGTGTGGGCAGGGAAGTCATGTTTCTTCCCATTACAAGGGGTTAGCTTAAGCCTACAGATCAGGAACATTGAGGACACAGATGGAAATAAAGGAGCAAAACTAACCAGAAGAGACTAGAAAGACTGAAAGCCCACTGTTCTTTTTCATAGAAAAGATTTTAAAATTACCTTGTATGACTATCCTTCCCTCAAATAACTGAGTGATACCCACTGATACTGATCAGTCTCCACTTGGTGGAATGATACAGAACTGAGTGCAGTGTAAGGCAAGGAAACAAACATAATTGCTGAAGACAATAAAACCACCTTATTAATTGAGGGCAGCTTTGTGGTCACAGGTTTGTTTGGTATGCTCTGCTCTACCACAGCTTATTTCATAATTGTAAAAGTTAGGTAACTTCTCCCTGGTTGCTGAGGTGTATCACAACATTCACAGTAAACCACTGAGAATCTCTTAAAGCTAATGGAAGCTAGATAAGATCAGAACTTTCAGGGCGTGATCTCTATTTACAGTTAAATAATGGGTTCCATCTCCCCTCTTTACTTTAAAAAAAAAACCAAACAAAAAAACCCCGCATAGTGTTACTATTAATTCATGTAGAGATGGGAAGGAAGGAACTTCTCTACAACACTGCTTATTTGAAAAAGTTAGCAGAGCCTACTGCATGGCACATCCAGTGTAGAACGAGGCTTGGACTTGGTGTTCAAAGACAGGAACTGACTTGTGCTGACCCTCAGGTTTACATTTGCCTCTGAAAAAAATCTTAAGAGGTTTCTTTGGCAGAGAGAGAGAGAGGAAGCACTTGGATCAAAACCATGATGCTTTTAATGAATGTCCATATCTTTGTAGGTAGCTTGGTGGATATAGTCTTCTCCACAGCAGGAGAGAGAACACTCCCTGGCAGCAATCACCTCTTGTCTGTAACTGCTACCCTAAGAAGCACACCTAACTTTGGCCCTGATGTTAGCTGCAATGTCAGACATGCGCAGCCATGCAGAGCAGCAGGATCAATCCTGAAACTCTCATAGGGCCCTGCAGGTCCACACTGTCCCCATGCCCTGGGTCTCTATCTCCCCATGACTCTGATATCCCTCTACAGCTCATCACTCACCAACTGTAAGTCTTGTGCAGGACAGGACTTTGAGAGAGGAGCATTGTGGGCATGGGACAAATCCCAGGAGTTTCCCATCCTCAGCACAGCTCCAGGCAGGATCTTGGGATGGCTGTGTGCCCAGCTCTCACTGCCAACCCACAGGCTTTGCAGTGTAACCATGTCCGATCCAGTAATGGGAGAAGTCTTTGCAGAGCAGAGATGAGATTAGATCATTAGGGATTAGCATCACATAACCAGAACTTCTTACACTTGTTTCCAATCAACCAGCAGGAGATGTTGTTTATTTGGCAGGCATATGCAAACAGTACTGGCGGGGCAACTGAAGCAGACCTTTCCACTTAGAAAGTTTCTGCTCACCGTGCAACTGTGTTCATGTAAATCCATTATAATTGGATCAAGGAGAGCCATGCTGAATGTCTCAATTCTTCCACTCAGCAAACAGGCTGCTAGGCTGAGTTCCTTGTGGCTGGATCCCAAACCCTACCAACTTCCTCCTATGTGAAAAAGATGTTCAGTGAAGGGGGAGATGGGGGAAAAAAAGTATTCTTAAGTATATGCACATGGACCTTGCCTTTCAGCTTTCTGGTCTAGGTGTGTGTGTATCTTTTTACTCAGTAAACTAAGACATGGGTCATGTAGCTAGGCTATGTGAAAACTCAAATATCTGCCACATGTCAGAGCTTGCAAACTTGCTCTTCAAAGTATGAGAGTTTGGGCTATGTTCCTGTAAAGGGATTAACCAGAGAAAGAGCCTCATTGCCCAGCTCTCTCTGTGAGTCTGGGTGCCAAACTGCTTTTCATGTTTTCTCAGTGTTATACTCCAGTAGATGCAGCAGCACAGACAAAACTAGCTTTGTTTGAGGGACCTTTTTGAGGGATGTTAATTCCTGCTTTGGTTTTTCAGCTTTGCTGCTGTCACATGTTTAACAGCAGCGCTGCTCTGAAGTGAACAACAAATGATAGGACTGCCAAAGCAAGTCAGTTCTTTTAGAGGTTCATGTCGACAGGATGCTGTTGCAAGCCAGGTCAGACTCCGGTGTTATTGGCTGAACATAGGAAACTGGCATTTGGAGAACTGAGGTCGCAGCTGTTGGAAGTATATATGTAACACAAGTGTGTGCGTATGTGCTATGACAGAAACAATACCAAGACTTCTATGTGCTCTTCACACTGTGTCTGAAACACTTTGGTGGCTTTATAAATACAACATCCCCAGAAAGACTGCTCGTAGCTGACATTTAACACAAACTGTCTATTAGAATTCTTTTTTTTTTTTTTAAGCATCAGTTCCTGGAGATTTTACAGGACATAATGATATTGCAGGAATTACTACAGGGCAAAAACTTCCAGAGTCCTAGGTGTGGCTGGGATGCTTTCTCTGTGTTATGGGATAGAGACCTGGGAAATCAGCACTGGAGCTCTCCTTTCAACTCATCCCTCAACCCAAGAACAAGGTATGTCCCTTTCTAATGCTTGTTCTCAGATGCTAGGGCAATGGTAAAATGTTTCTTAGCAGTTGCCTTAGCATTGAATGATAGATGCTCAAAAGAATGAATGACGTTGGTTCAGATATTGACTGACTTCTCTGTGCTAGTTACCCAAAATGTTTGGATTTTACCTTATTTTTCTCACAAAACAAAGCTGTTTAGAAGTCAAATCTCCAGCTTTGGTAGCACAACCATTCTACTGCTAACCCTGAGCACAGCATGATGTTGCAGGTACCACTCAGAGTAGCTCAGCTAAACAGTGCCAACTTGCTCTCTCATGGGCTGGGGCACCACCAGTGTCTGGATCACTGTGTCAGGCATGGGTGAAGCGTCCATCCAGTTTCTCAGATCACTCGTTTGGGAAGAGTTTGGTTGTAAAGACAGACTTGTTTGCTATTCTTCATTAGTGGTTCCTGAGACCTCCACTACTGTGGGAAACAAGAGCATGTATTAGAGAGCACATGGTAGAGCAAAGGGTTCAGCTGCAACTTTGTGCAAGTGATCCCATCACTTTATGCCTTACCCAAATAGGATGTTACCCTGCATACTTTTTTAATGTTAAACATTAAGATGAGTATTCCAAAGCATCCAAACATATTCCATTACTGTGTCAGGAAGCTTGAGGATTTTAAAGAGGATGATGTGCTACAGCTCTCAGTCAGGCTGTAATTTCATACAGGTTTTGTATTGGCCAGCAAAACCACATCAAAAGGAATGAAGATTTGATGGCTTTCAAGAGGTCTTTTAGTAATGCTGAGAGAATCCAGCAGAATGTGTGAATATTAATCAAAGCTAGATTTCAGCAGGGATAAAAGAAGGAAAAGAGATTGCCAGTTAGTTGTTCAAATCCTGCCATTCTCAGAGGAAGCTCCAAGGTAAAATTAAGTTTTCTGAGCATAGGGAGGGATGAACAGATCTGAACAGTTGGTAACATCTGAAGTAAAATCTGGGGTCTGATTAAGCAAGACATGGATGCAAGGAGTTGTTTAAACAGGAGTTTCAGGACTTCTACATGCAGGAGATTTGTTGCTATGCAAATGCGGAAGTCTTCACTCAGAGTGGTTGTGGTGTATCCACACACAGCTCTTTCAGAGATGTGATGGTTACATGACATGGCCAATGCAGTCAGACCTTGCTGGTCTTGTGGTGGTGAAAAAGGAGGGCCAAATGGGCAAGGAATTCAATGTGACCTTGAGGGACTACTGGGAAGAAATTAAGTCAGAGTGCTTGGGACTGCAGTGACAGGCAATAGTCTCTTCTCCAACCCCATCACACTGTAGAAAAGGCAGTTGCTCCAGCTTTTGTTTGCAACCATCTGTACCTCTCACAAAGCAGTTTCTGAATACTTTCTTGTTTTCTCTGTTCTGTATGTTCTGTAAGCCTTTATTTTCCTGTTTTGTCCTATTAAATACTTCATGCTTTCCATGCCTCTACATTTCCTGGTCATGAACTCTTCAAAAACTTGCACGCTGCTCTTGGAGTTGTCCTTTGGGGCCTTCCTGGGCTCAGCAAGGTGAAATAAGGATGGTGAGACAGAAGGTAAAGGTTTTATCTGAGACAGGAGCTACAGTGCATGTATGTGTCACTGCTGTAAGGAAGTGGGAATGGGATATTATTGTCCTTTTTGCTCAAGGACCAGGCAGATGATGCCGTGCCAGAGAGGAGAAGGAGTAGTTTCCCCTTCATCCTTTTGACTCTAGACCTACTCCTCCCTGAGCCCATTTTACAAAATCCTACCCAGAGGGTCTATATTATCTTCTTTAGTCTCCAAATCCATGCACTGGATTGACTTGGCAAAATCAGTAACAATCTCAGTCCTGGGATATTAGTTGCAGGTTTATTCTCTGGAACTGTATCAAAAGTTCTTGTTAAAGATATTAACTATGAATTGTTGTTCTTTATTAGTACCAAGAAATATTTTATTTACTAGATGGAAAACTACTCTGACTCAAGAGATAAACACTCCTATGGAGTGTTGCTTTTGTATAGGCAAGCCTGGAGGGATGGGCTGGCAGATTCTTTTTAATTCCTTTGGAAGCAATGTTGGGGAGAGGGATTATTTTCCCCAAGGAAAAATGCAGATTTGGCGTCCTAAAACTATTTGTCTGAACTTGCAGGGTAATGTACATTCTGTTGTTTTATGTTAGATGAATAGAAGGGAGTCAGGCATCTCTATAACTTCCTAAATAGCCAGTCCAGCAAGAATGTGGAAGACCCAGTTTTGACAACTTTCTTTTCCTCAGCAGGGTTTCCATGTCCTCCCTCAACTCCCACCCATCCAGCCTTCCCAGGGTATGAACTAAAGGGCTTAAGGGTATTTGCAGACAGGTCTTTCTCAGGGTGTCTGGCTACACTGTGTGTTATTGACAGGCAGATATTAAATGGAAAAATGTATGCAACAGGACATGAACTGAGAAGTGAGACATGTTGGGAGTGTGAGACAAAATCTGATCCCTTCTTAAGGCAGCAGCCCATTGTTTTCCACAAAGCAATGTGGTGTGACCAAGGGAGTGCGGGAGCTGTGCCTGGCTGACCCTTGTCACTGAAAGAGAAGGCCATGTAGAAAACTGATAACAGAAATTTAATAACCTTACCCTGAGAATGGGACTGAACCTAAATTTTCCATGCTGATAGTAAATGTCCTCACCATTCAGCTGGAGGAGGGCGTGTTTGGGGGAGCTCTACTTCTGGCTGAATTATTTGGTTTAGGTCATGCCAAGTGTTTGCTTGATTTGTAATGAAATGTGGGATTATTTCCAAGAAAACAAAAACAAAATGTTCAGCGATCTGCTCTTTATTTATTTAGGCTGTCTCTTTAACCAAAAATATCCATTCCAGGGCACAAAAATGCTGCCTAAAGCAAAGTGCTTATTAAGATGCAGGATGGACAAAAGCAATACTGCACATCTTCATGTTGCCCTACCAGGGTTTCCCAAGTATCTTCAGGAGGACCTAGATTTTCTTTAGTCTTGCATGAGAAATCAGTTCCTTAAAAAAAAAAAAAAAAAAGTTTTTTCAGCATCTCAGATGTTATGGATCATGCTGAATTAGGGCTTGTTCCTATGATCATAGACATCTATTGCAGATAATTTTTAGCTGTCCCTTGCTAAATAATTTGAAAGAGTTCAAGAAAGCAGGAAAGTATGGCTGTGGGCAAAGGAAGAGTTTATTGCTCTTGCTCATTCTCATGGTCACTTGCTGCAGACAACAATTCAAAATGTACATCATTTACACTATATGCTTGGCTTGTTGCACTCATTTTGATGTCAGAAGGTTTATACATAATATGTAAGAAATCCCAGAGAACAATGAAATGTTTTGATTCTTTGGAGTGGAAACAACTGAACTCCCTCTCAGATTTTTGAATCATGGCCACATGAAACACTTGGCTTTTATTTGCAAAGTTGGCCATGTAAACTTTTGCTGAAAACTGAAACTTTCTTATGGGCATGTCTTTAACCTGTCTTTGTGTCGTAACATTAAAGTCTGGCCCCTGCAAGCTTCTTCCAGAATGGCAGCAGAGCAAGCATTAAGAAATTTATACTCAGTGAAAGCATGGAAGACCCTACATTCAGCCCTTGCAGTGAACTTGTCTGCCTTTAGATATTGTGTGCCCTGAGAGCACCATTATGAGTGCAGTTAAAGTCATCTATGTATGTAGCAAAGTCATATTAAAAGTATTAGCAGTCCTTGGAAACATATGCTTTATATAATATAAAACCATCAGAAAAAAATCCAGTCTATCAGGAAGGGGAAACAACTGGCATTCACAAAAGGAAGGTTTCCAAAAGTAATTAATACAATTGTAGTCAAGAGCATATGTGCATGGAGGTAGGTCAAGACCAAGGTAGGAGGGAGAGAGTTGTCAAAATGCCAGTTCTTTAACCTGAGGTGATTTTATCCTGTTCTATAGCTGTTTTGGTGTATTTAAGTATTACTATTTCTGTTTTAAAGCCCTTGTAGACAGGTGTGTGAGCATTCCTGGAAGCTCATTCTCTGTATTGTCAAGGACGAAAGTTCAGTTTAAGGGATCACCTGAAGGCCCTGACTACACCAAATGGATGTTAAACATCTCAAAACACATCTTTTCGCTTTGTGAGTTCTGCCTTGGTCTTTAGCCTGAGCCCCTGCTCTTTCCTTACCTCTGTGTAGTGCAGTTCATGCTCTGCACAAACTTCTTCTCACCAGGAAAGCAAAGCTTCAGGTGGGCTTGTGTGAATCTTACTCTTTTTCTCCTTTTTCTCAAGGTCATGAAGATGGTATAGGTAGACTGAACACTGTCTGACTTTTGAGACACATCATCCTTCATCAGCTGATGTATAATTCACACAGCATTTTCCTTAACATCCCTTGTTTTATGATTTGCTTACTCTTTCTAGTGAATAAATAGATATAACAGATAATTTATATAGTGAATTAAAGAAATCCGGATTTTTTTCTTATAATGCTATCAGAAGACTGTGTCAGTCAAGATTATGTCCTTTCTCTCACAAGGAGTTAAAGTCCTAAAGCACTGAATGTTTTTTCCCCTCTTAAGCTCCCCTCTCTATAGTCTGCAAGAGTTTGCTTCTCTAGATGATAAATAGAGGAATAATCCAATTTCCCTCTCTTTAGCAATTGAGTTCTAAACTTAAGTGACCGGAAATGTCTTTGCAAATGAGAATTTGTTCAGTTAAGTAGGAACTTCAGAAATAATTAAAGTTTTATTAATTTACTCTCATTCTCTCCAGTCATCAATATTTTGGCATGATGAGCAGAATTTTGCATGGCAAGGGCTTGGCCCAGGTCCCTGGAGTTACCTCCCTGCTACCCACAGTAACAATGGGTTGCTACTACCTTTATTGCATTTGCCTAAAACATGCCTTCTCCTCTCCCCACATCCTTCTGTTGCATGTCCCCACTACAGCCTGGACCCCAGAGGGGCCCAGAGGCATTCTATGGCCTATGGCTTCTCTCTGCTTAGGGCTGGCTGTCCCCTTGGGCAGTGAACAAGAGCTCCCTCAGGCCTTACTGCACTCCAAAGATGTTGGCAACTGGTTTGTGACCCTGTGGGACTGGGACACCAGTTGGCAAACCTCCCTTCTGAAGATCCTACATGCCCTCTTTGCTTTGGGCTATTAGGAAATTACATTATATAACACATTTTCTGGAGAAGGTAGAGAGAAGGGTTGATGTCCAGGATGATCAAAGGGAATGCAGAGCTATTCTGATGAACTGCTCATCAGCACGGGGCTGGGATTCTGGTTGCTCTCTGGTAATGCCGCCTTGCTGCCCTCTTATTCTACTCCCCTTATCTGGGATTTTTCATACTTGTGTAAGAAACTTTAGGTCCTCAGACACAGTCATCGTTGGTATGCTTAACCACATAAAGTTTACTTTGCTAAGGACTGACACTATGAAGCATTGTAATAGCAGGAAAATGTAAGGAAAAAAATTAAAAAAGCAAGGGACACCTACCTGCCTGCTTTGGTGAAGTGAAAGGAGTCTGCAATGGAAGGAAAACTCCACTGTGTGCCTCTCAACTGATAGCATGAGGTACTGTCTGGTTTCATTAAATCAAAGAGTCGTAGAGTTGGAAAGGACCTTTCAAAGGCCATCTAGTCCAACCCCCTGCAGTAAGCTGGGACATCCTGCACTAGATCAGGTTGCTCAGAGCCTCATCAAGCTTGGCCTTGAATGTCTCTAGGGATGGGGTCTCCACCACCTCCCTGGGCAACCTGTTCCAGTGCCTCACCACCCTAATGGTGAAAAACTTCTTTCTGGTGTTGAATCTAAACCTGCCCTGCTCTAGTACAACATTATTGCTCCTTGTCCTATTGCTACATGTCCTGGCAAATAGTGGCCCTCCCAAGTCCTTTTCCTCAGAGCTGTTCTCTATCATGTCACCTCCCAGTCTCTAGTGATAACAAAGATTGGCCTGGCCCAGGTGCAGCACCCTGCACTTGTCCTTCATCAGGTTTGCACTGGTCCATCTCTCCAGCCTGCCCAGGTCCCTCTGGATGACATCTTGTGCATTCAGTGTGCTGACTGTGCCTCTCAGCTTGGTGTTGTCTGCAAACATGTTGATGACACACTCAGCTTCACTGTCTATATCATTGATGAAGATATTAAATAGCACCAGTCCTAGCACAGATGCCTGGGTGACACCAGTCACCACTCCTCTCCGCCTGGACGTCAGGCCATTGACTGCTGTTCTCTGGATGTAACCATCCAGCCAGGTTTCTTATCCACTGAACAGTCCACCTATCAAACCCATTTACACAAGATCAGGTGTATACTGGCTTTTAGACTGACAAAAATCACATTAAATTCGGGTTTTATAGGTAATAGCCAGGAACAAAGTATTATACTCTTTTGTATAGCATTATTATTAATAGTAACAATACTGATTACTTGAGAAAACTTGTCAAGAAGGTCCCTCAGTCATAATTTTTTACCTATGAGGAAATTTTTGCTCCAAAAATGAATTTCAGGGAAAAAAAAAACAAAAAAAAACCAACCCGCTTAGCAATGGGAAGACTGGTGCAGGTCCAAATTTCTTAAAGCTCCATTGAAAAAAATTGAGTTAGCTCTCCTAGACTTTCCCCAAGTTACCTCACTGCTGGGCTATTCAGCGGCAGAGGAATTTTTCGGTTGTATATTTAAGCTTTATTTTGGTCTTTTTTTTTCCTCCCTCGGAAGCATCCCTTCCTTTAACCTCTCTGGCAGTCACAAATCCTGGGATGTGACCGGCCAGCGGCAGCCGGCTCTCAGTCCCCGGCCGCGGCGAATCCTGCAGCGTGGGGGGACAGAGGAATGAACTGAAGGACGGACAGGCGGGAAACCGGGGTGGAGCGGGTAAGAGGGGGTGAGGGCTTGGCATGGGCCAGTCGGTGCTGAGGAAACAGAGGAGAGCTGGCAGCCGAAGGAACTGGCCTGACCTGCACTTTTGAGCACGTTTCCGTAAAAATCGGTGCAAGTTTTGGCCAGTGATTCTGAAAGGCGCTTCCTCCGGTAACCCGCATCCCTCCTGGGCATCCATGGAGAGGCCTGTGACACCATCGAAGTGCTTAATAGGCAAGCTGGTGAGCCTGTCATTGACATGCTCCACCACTATCACGTACATCTGTGTAACTACAAAAAAACAACACTCCAAAGAAAAACGGAGATAAACTTGGCTTGGGAGCTTGTAGCAGGATGAGGAAGCATCTACAAGCTCTGTCCATCAGGATTTTCAGAGAAGTGCCTCATGGAAATAAGCAGTGAAATTCCAAATTTTAGAGAAGTGTTATCCTACTTATTCCTGCTTTTCCAGCTGTTCAGGGTTTTGAATTAAATATTTTCTAAGCAAAATATCTCTCCTTCATAATGTACATTTGGCTCAGAAAATAAAAAAGCTAATGTCCTCCTTTTTATATATTTTTTTTAAGGACACTGTCAGAATTTTGTCACGTTCCAATCAAAACATATACATAGGGAGTAAACATCATTATGCCGTGTCACAGGCAGAAACGGAGTGTTGCTGCAAAATGTAGTGCTGAAGAAAACTTCAAGGTCTGGATTGAGATAATTAAAGGAATCCTGAACATAATCCTATTAAAAAAATTGATTATGAAAACCTGAACAAAACTGCAAACAGAGCTCTCTGTATGACATATCTCATCCCATCCAGATTAAGGGCCAGCTGAATCCTACAAGCAATTTAGAGAAAAAGCAATTGCAAAGCCTTACAAAAGATAACACTATTTGCGGTTTAAATTAACAGTAGAGACCTAGTCATGCAGACAGTCATAAGCAAGTTGTTGGAGTTGGTATGAGTTATTCAGTTGAATTATTTTATCTGATGGATTATATAGATTATTTATTCTATGGATTTTTACATTAGTTTGGCTCTACTACAATAACAAAGACTTGATTGTTTAATTTTAGTTTAAGTATCTATATTCCATTTGTTAAGAAAACATAGCATAGCTTCTGCTTTGTAACCCTCTGTGGTTTTGTATTTCTATATACACACACAGAGCTGAGGAAGCCAAACGTGACTTTGGCATCTATGTGTGAGGGAACTTCAGAATTTTATTCACTAAACGTGGGCCTGAGATCCATTTAATTTCTCTATCTGTTTTTTTTTCCATAGACCATTTGCAATTGATGGTTGTGTGAAGTCCTTTCCCACATTCTTGAACCCTAAATTCAGCTGAACTTTTGGATGGTATGAAATGAGGATGCAAGTGGTCTGCGTGAGCCTAATTTCCATCTGAGGGTTTAAGAGGAGAGAACTTAATAGGAAAAAAACCCAAATGAGGCTTAAAGAGTGTGTGTAATTAAACACCTTTTTTCTCTATTTTTTTACCTATAGTGTGCAAATATTATATGTAATGCCATTTATCACCTGCTATGTCCTGGAGCTTCTGAAGTTTTCATTTCTACTTCCTCAAGTAGGGTCCAGGTGGAGTACAGACATCTGTCTGATTGTTCTGGCACAGATGAACAGTGGGCCAGGTCTTGGCATGGTAGTATGTTTAGAGCAACAGAAGCAGAAAAGGAACGTTCAGGTTCATCCAGACACTTCTTCGTGGCTCAAATCACACAGAACCATATTTGCAGTTGTGGTTCAAGTTTCCATAATAATTTTCTTAGTAAGGTTGTTTTTGGGGTTCATCCAGTTATCCAGCCTGGTCGAAGTCATGGGGGACTGAGCAGTGAGGACAAGGTACGCTTTGGAGCCTTCACAGACATAAGCTTCTGCTTCTTCCATCCTGCAGTGAAGGTGAACTTGTGCTGGAACATCTGGGAACTATGCACATGGGCAGGAGACAGAATGGCTTTTCTCTGAAATCTTTTTATTGTTTCCAATTTCAAAGCGGTAAGGAGGCAGTAAGCCTGCGGCAGCGACTTTGAGGGGNGAAGAAGTCATGGGGGACTGAGCAGTGAGGACAAGGTACGCTTTGGAGCCTTCACAGACATAAGCTTCTGCTTCTTCCATCCTGCAGTGAAGGTGAACTTGTGCTGGAACATCTGGGAACTATGCACATGGGCAGGAGACAGAATGGCTTTTCTCTGAAATCTTTTTATTGTTTCCAATTTCCTTGCTCAAAGGGGTAAGGAGGCAGTAAGCCTGTGGCAGCGACTTTGAGGGGAACTTCTACAGAAGCCAGAGATGAGTTGTCCTAATGTTTCAAAAAATTTACAGGGAAAATATTAATGCAGGCTTTGACTATTCCCTTTGTCTTGAGAGACATTACTACTCCTCGCAGAAGAAGAATCACAATTTATTAGTTGAAACCTCTAGCAGGCATGCACTTCTTTTCTCCAAGCAAGACAAAAAAGTAAGAGACATCTTTTTTAGCATCCTGGAGATTGTACTACCAGATTCTTCAATGAAAAAAAAATTAACTCCCGGGGATAATTCATTCAGCATATCACCAGTTTTCTACAACTGCCTCAATCTCAGAATTTAAATAATCCTTGGAATTCCCAGAAGCAACACATCTCTCAGTTTTCTCCCACTTCCTGTAGCATCATTGTCATTCTGTATCAGTGAAATAGCTAGCTAGCTAAAAAGAAAGAAAATTTTAATAAAGAGAGAAAAAAAAGGAAGATAGATATCTGCTTCATACAGATTATAGCCAAGGATGATCTGCATTAAAGTGGAATTACTTTTATTTGTAGAATTCAAGAGGAAGAGAAGAAGACAGCAAACAAGGTCATACAAAATCAATATACATCAACATACATACATCAAGAATAAATAAATTTTCCTTCCAAATTTTTGTGTAAGTTTTTGCCTAAATTAGAACTTCAAGATATGAGAGATTTTAAGGAAGAAATTTGAACATTTTTTACAGTTGAAAATGGGCTGTAGCATGCCATAATTCATTTGGATTAAGCCTGTTCTTTTAGAATAGCTCAAAATACAAAATATTTTACATCTAACTTTATTGCTAGATTGCTTTCTTATTCAATTTCTGTGATATCAGTGAGCAGTAAGAGATTCTTGAGATTTTGTGAAGTTGGCTCAGTCTCATCAGCCATCAACACACTCTCATTCTTTGAACAGAGAAATTCGCCATTAGCTGAGCTCTTCAGAACATGAGTATTTTTTCCTAGTAGGATGCACGTGTTGGTGATGACAGTATAAGTGGTATAAAAAAATGCATTCATGACACTCTGAAATGCAGAATTTTGTCCCTCAGCCACAGGTGAGTGGGTTAGGTAAAATGAAAACAGCCTCAGAGTTTGTAACAAGGTAAAACATCAACCAGAAAATGTTAATGATTAAAAATGAAACAAGCATTTCCACTTGAGTTCTTCTCTGATATTAAGAGCACTAAAAATCTCTGGGGAATCTGCTTTTGTGAAGTTTTAGGCCCCATGGGCACGCTGGTCTTTATTCCAATTGAGTGTACAAATCTTTCAAACTGACCAAATTTTTCAGGGTTTAACTAGACCTAAAGTTAAAGCATTCATTGGCTGACCAAGGCTACAATTTACTCTCAAGTTCAAGCAGAAAAATGTTGAGATACAAAGCCATTTGGAGCAGAATAAGTGCCTATTTTAACATGATCACAGGTCAGGGCACTGTCAGTTCACCTGTTGGTGAGAATGACCTGTGTCATTATTATTGTTGTTATTATTACTGCATTTTTTTCCCTCTTCTGTTATTGTGTCCAATAAACTGTCTTTATCTCAGCCCATGAAGTTAATTTCCTCCTTTTCCCCTCCTATTTTACCCTTTTCTCCACACTCTTCTTGGAGAGGGGTTCTAGTTACAGGCTAGGGTTAAACCATAACAGCACAGCACATGTGAATGTTGTCCCTGCTCAACCCCTTGAGCTCCTCTCATGTTCAAGTGACTGCAAAATTAGTGTTTAGAGCCACATGTCACCTTCATGTGGTCTGTGCTTGTAGCTGCTCTGTTACAGCATACCAGCCTTTGGATGGAGTGCTGAAAACAATAGCCAAAGCTCATGCCAAAAATGCTTTTGATAGAAAGTGATTTTTTGAAGTGTTAAGCTGGCTTTGAAGCTCATGGATTGATTTTTATTTTTTTTTTTAACGAGTGTTCTGCTAGAAATAGCACTTGAGGAAAAAACATCTTTACTAAGCTACTTTCCCCTTAGAGCTGCAAGAGGGTTTAGTTTTTTGATTTAATGTATGCTACTTTTAGCCACACTTTTTTTGGTAAACTAGCCAGGAAGAGGAGGGGGAAAGGAGAGGGAATCATTGTTTGTTTCTGACCCCTAATGTCTGCTAGAAATTATTAATGTTTGCTTCACAACGGGGTGTGAATTACTTGGTTGCAGTCAACCATTGTTTGGAAATATATTTTGGAATGTTTTCTTTATGGAAGGTTTTTATTTGCCTAGGATTCATGATTCTGTATTTCTTTCAGCTGTTCACATGTTCTGCTGCTACAGTATTGCTCATTTTTATAGTAATGGGTTCAACTAATAACCAGACATTTGTTTCAAACTACATCTTGAAGCACGGTGAAAATCTAACTCCTGAAAGCTGTATAAAACCAGGATCCCATACACAGTGTGTTCTGCTAACAGTGGTCCTGGGATTTAAGTTGTTATAGAAATCTTCCATTATTTCCTGGAAATAATTAAATAAAAGGTGGTCTTAAATATTTTGCAAGTGTGGTGAATGTATTTTCAAATCTGGTGATTGGGATTGACCTCCTTTGAATCTTTTTAATAAGCTGGTAGACAGCAGTTGTTTTTCCCATTTTGCCCGACCATACATGAATAGCGACATAAAAATGAATCTGAGTTCAGCAGTGCTGCATGATCTGGGAGACTGAGGCTTAGTTTTGGCAGTGGAGAGGAAAGAAGGGCTTTCTTCTACTAGTGTTGATTAGAACTGGATCGCTTTCAGATGGACCATTTTAATCCAAATAGCATCAACCCCACCCCCAATTTGTCAGAGGGAGGAATGTGCCTGTGAAAGGGCACAGAGGCTGTTAGAGTGGTACAAACCTTACAGCTGAAGTCCATTTCTCATGCAGTGCCAAGATCTGAAGGACCAAGATGAACATCACTGGCTCAAAGTTACCGTCCTGGGTACCCAGAGCCTACTGGTAATGAGATTTTACCATTTGTTTGGAAAGCAGTCTCAAAGACTTTGTGACCTAATGAATTTGGGATAGTTGAGAACTAGGATCATGGATAAAATTAAACTTTACTAACCATGTGACTATTCAGAGAATCATGGAATCATAGAATAGTTTGGGTTGGAAGGGACCTTAAAGATCATAGAGTTCCAACCCCCCTGCCATAGCTGCGTACCAACCTCTTGCTTCTGTTTGCAGAAATTACCTTATATCCTTCTGTATCTACTTCATTTACTTCCATGCAAGTGAATAGTATACCTCAGCAGAAAAATCTGGGAGATATTGATGTGTGGGCCTTTGTGTCATAGTTGCCACCTTTTGCTGTGTTCATCGTGTGGACGCATAAAATATGGATTGGAAAAGACCTCCTGGATCACCTGGTCCATCCTATTGTTAACCTAACTAGCTGTGTAGTCTACATCTGAGAAATTAATTTCTGCAGTTTTGAGTTCTTTCTCTTTTCTTGAGATTTGTTCATTTTGAAAGGCTCCTCCATAGCTTTGGTTTGAAGATGATTACAGTTCTTTCTCCAATTACTCGTGAGCATCCTCAGTCAGAATTGCCCTACCAATGCATCTGCCGCATTTTTATCTTTTTACATCTGCGCGGGGGGCTATTTTTTCAGATTTGAAAGTTCTTCATGCCCTTTAACTCCAGTGTAAATGCCCATTTCAGACAAGTGCAGTGGAAAATGGCATCTAGATTTGCTTCCTTCTTTCACTATTGTTCAGCTCCCGACTTTCTATGTTGTTTCTACTAAAAAATAAAAGGAGTTAAGGCTGAAGTGTGTCAGGAAGTTATTCCTGTAGAAGAGTTTGGGGGTTTTTTTCCCTCTCTGTTTCTTACTTGCAGATTATTTATTCTATTTTTCATTTTGCTTTTCTTCAGGTTGTGTTTGTTTTGGATCTTGGAAGGTAAGTGCAGACCTTTTGTCCACAGTGTCAGCAAAGGTTAAAGCAGACAGCTAGAGAGCTATAGTAGGAGACCTCAGTGCTCCATCCTTGGTTATATCCTGCTCTGGAAACTGGAAATCTTTCTCTCACCTCTCCACATTCTCAGAGTAGATGAATCAGGGAATTAGTGGGATTGTTGTATTGTCCACCTTGTCTATTATTTTAACTACACTAGAGATTCCTCTAGCAAACGGCATCTTGTTTTTGCTGCAAGTCATTCTGTTAATCATTTCACATGAATTTCATTGCAGAAGACAAATGCAGGCAGTCCTGAAATCCTATACACTCTCCAGGCACTCAGCTCATCTGTCAGGGTTCCTGTGTGTTCTGCAGCATGGTGGCTCAATTTCCCTTTAACTGCCTGCTCAAGCCAGTTGGCCTGATGTACTAGTTTCCTCTCCAAAGGATTTCACCTGGATTTAAATTGTTTTGCATCTCTTGTATGAGATTTTATTTTCTCTTCTTCCTTCATATTCTGATGCATGTGGTGTGTCCAGAGGTTAAACAGAAGAGTGCCCTGTGTCCCTTCTCCTGCATCCTGTGATGATAATCTCTAATAAAGAGAATTTCTGTTGTTGCTACTGTGTCAGTGCTGGACCAATGGCTAATAAGAGATGAGATTGAATTCAGAGCCTAGGGTTGCAGTTCCAGTTTCTGTCTAAGGGAAAACCTTTGAAAGTATCTTCTATTTTGCAGGAATCCTAAGTAACACTTTGCTTTTTGATTTTGGCACACTTTGCACTGCAAATAGTGAGACTATTTACATGTATGTAAGATTGCCAGGTCTCAGTTGAATATTTTAGAAGCATGGAGAGAATTGGCAGGCATCAGATACTACAAATCCTACAAGTACAGCATCTCAGCTTTCTTCTGTGGAGAATGAGCCAAAAAGTTGCTTTGGTGCCTGGTGATACTGCAGTTTTATACCAATAACCACTATGAAATAAATACTTTTTACACTTATGCCTGTGGGTTTTAGTGAGTGTATATTTGCTAGGTTATTTTCTGAAAGACCTGATTCTGTTACTTTTGAAGTCAGCTGGGATTTCACAAGCACATCCTTTGTGTCCAAATACACAGTATGCTTAGCTAGTCAGACAAAGAGTTACTCTCTGCTCACCTGATGTGGAGATTTGATTATTTATTTCACCCCTCATCCCAATATGCCATTGTCTGTTTCATTTTTTTCCTACACTGTAATAATTTTTAATTTTTTTTTTAATTCAGAGGTCTTCTGGAAGTAGTTTAAAATGGAAGTGGAAGTTGATGTTATCAGTGGTAAGAAAATGAAAGCTAATCAACACAGTGCATATCCAGCTACTCAGCTTCCCTGACAAGTTTTGGGAAGCCTCAGGGTGTATTAGATTGGAGCTTAATTTTTAATTTTTTTTTTTTTTTCATTTCAATTTTTCCCCTTTTTTATCATCATTTAGCAAAGTAACTCTTACCAGCCTCCTACAGCAGTGGACAAAGGAACTGTCAGCTGACAATGGGCTCATGATTTTCCTGTGTTGGTGCAGATGACAGAATTTCTGAGGCTTAATTAATTAGGATCATTTCCTGCCAGTATCCTGGAGGCAAATAGCTCTGGGTGTGCTCTGAAACCATTCTCTTCCCAGCCCCTCTCCTTTCAGGAAATGGTTGGGAAGAAAGCAAGCTAATTTTATGGGCACTGGAGCTATTTCCCATTATAGAGCAAAATGAAACAGCAAGATTTTGGAATGAAGTGTGTGTTATTTGGACTATTCATAGTTGCTAAACAGGGGAGGGAAACAGCCAGTTTTGACTACCCTGTTTTCTATATAATGACATCAATTTTCAGAGAGGAGAATGGATATGACTGATGAGTGCTCACTGGGTATAAGCACTGGCAGTTTCCCCAAAAATTCAATCTCTCTGCATGCTCAGAGTCACAGGGGAGGAGGGAAGGCCCATCTCAATGAATAGCAGCACTTTGTCTTAATGTTTATAGTTTCTCTTTCCTAAAGACAAAATGTGGCTATACTCAGTTTGTAATTATTTAGATGTCTACATTTAGATGTCTCCACTCTTACAGATGAGCATGGTGAGGCCTGAACTACCTAGCTCATATGGGGACATATGTAGGTGAGCTTAGCTGAATCCTACCCTTCATGGCTACAACAGCAATAAAATGTTTTTGTTTGCTTGATTGGTTGTTTTTAAATTTAGGGCATTGATACTTGCATGCTCTCATCAGAAGGTGAAGAGTAACCCAACAATGCAACAGGGGGTACACCAAATTCTTGCAGCAGACAGTTCAAAGGCAGAAGTACTGCCTATCTTTCTATTGCTGTCCTGGCAAAGGCAGGTAGACCTCTCCTGTTCCTTGAAGAACCTGGGCTAGTGGTGCAAACTGAGGTGGTGGGAGAAAAGGCATCAGCTGCCACCAAAGCTCAGCACAAGGAAAGCATATTTAGACATCTATCTCCATTGGAAAGATATCATCTCTCCAAAGAGCCTGACATCCACTCACCTTTTTGAAGATAAGATGCTTCCTGTGTTTCTAATTTTCCAGAAGGAACTGCTTTTAATAGTCTTCCTTTTGCAGCAAGACCGTATCTTGTGAAGTCTCATCATCTGTTCAGCTCATGTTAATGAACATGCAATTTATTGTCCAAGGCTGATGCTGGCCAAATGAGATGTACCATTTCAATATCTGTACCAGTGAAACAAATTCAGTAACATTTAGGTCAGATATTTTTCCCTCACTACCCTTTGCATTCAGGCTATATTTCAACAGCCTACTGTACTTGACACCTGAATAAACACTTGCAAATATTTATAATTCCCCACCTTCTGATAGGGGACTTTCTGAGATCCTTCCTACAACTTTCCTGTATAAAACAGTTGAATCCCTCTTCTTTCTTAATATAAACATGGAGGTAATGTACCCCTTGTCACAGCAGACATCTGTTATATTTATAGGAGTTTTTCTGTAACTCACAGATTAACCATTGTGCTTCATCTCATTTTGTACTGCAATTTGCAGAATACAATAATTTCTTGAAGACACAGAAAACAGGTTTGTTCTTTATATTATTACTAAACTCTAAATCCCTCACCTATTCATAACTGGGTTTTATGTAATTTGTTGTATTCTCCAGATGACAAATATTGTCAGCTTAAGACACTTTACCAAGATGGGCTTTGCTAATTGCTATGAATGAAGCTTGAATTGAACATTAATTAACTACTTCTATAAAGGGCTCATCACAGTTAAACCTTCTGCACTTGTGTAAATTTATATTTAACATCCCATGACAAATGTTTCCCTTTCAACAATTGATTTGCAACTCTTGACAAATGTTTCTATTTTGTTCTGTAAGTTATGAGTTCAGTCACTGCATCAAAAATAGCCACAGCTTAGATTTTCATTAAGACAAATTACTCTTGAAGCTCATTTACAGTCTTCTGGGAATCGGTATTCTGTCTCTAAAATGAGGATCTTCCTCCCATTTTTCCTGATTTTTTTTTTTTTAATAACAAGAGAATTAAAAATATCCACAAGGGTACTGCAATACTTCATATGTTGGGGGCTGATGGGACACAAGAATTTGTACCATACCAATCTCTCCCTGTGAATTTCTTGGACTAGTCTTAAAGATTCCTTCAATGGAAAAAAAAATCAGTTAAACTTGGGATCTATTCTTGCATTGCCACCCTCCAAAATCTTCTGATATGAAGGAGAGCTTCTGTGGCCATGTTCATCACCAGTTTTGTTCTTCAGGATGGAAATCAGGATGCAAATCCTGAATAAATTTGTCTTAGATCTGCAGTGGCTCATAATGGCGCAGACTGGGGTAGCCAGTGCCTTTGCCTTGATGATAAACCACCAGAATAAAGGGTTAAACTGGTACCTTGGTCTTCCTCCAGTGGTAGTGATAGCAAACCTTGCAAAGAATAGTGGCCTTTGAAGACACAGTGATAAAGAGCAGCCATCTGCACTGTTTATAACTGTTCTCTGTTGGTGCTATGAGAAGTGAGCTGGCTCCTGCAGTTGCTTGGATCATGCTACAAAGGCTGCTTCCCTAGGGATAAGCAGTATCCTACCTTGTATATGTGGGATTTTAGTTCCCACATATACAAGCAAGTAGTTCCTCCTGCAAATATTTGAAAGCTAACTAAGCTGAAAGATGTGGTGAGTGCTCCACCCAAATTCTGGTATGCAGCTAAACAGTATTTTAGGATATTTTATTGCTGAATAAAAGCTAGGGGGACAATGCACCCACCTAGCAAGAGTGTGAAAGGAGTGAAAAGAAAATTACAACTATCCATAAAATCAAGTATTAGGGGTAAGACCTTCATTTGCTTTTCACAGCATAGCTTTTTTAAAGTTCTGACTGCAGGAAAATGAAGTTTAGCCTGGAAAGAAGAGTTCAAACACAATTTCCAGGAGACATCTCTAGACTATTCTTATAAATACAGATATGTGTATTCATTTATTTATTTTTTCTATGGACTTCTGTCTCACTATTAATTTCACCTTGCATTTGGTATGTATTAAAGCATGTGCTTAAGCAACTGCTCTTGAAGAAGAGACATGCAAATGTATATCAATTTAATCTGTTTGTGCTAACAGAAATGATTCTCAGTAATTCTCTTGGCTGTTATGGAGTTTATGCCATGTGCATCCACTGTGCTTTCCTCTTTCCGGTATTGCCCATGGTTTATCTTCATTAATCTCATGTTTTACTTTGATTCTTTTGTTCTTCATATTGCTTGAATTTTGTGCAGACCTTGAGACTGAACAGATTGGGAAGCAGCCTGGAATTCAAGAGAAGCAGGGCTGCTTTTCTTCTTCATGATTATGAGCCTTTGTGACTCCCAGCAAGCCATTCAGTGCCTCTGTCTCCTGCATTTTTTATTGGAATCTCAGAGTGAACTTTTCAGGGATTCTGACTTTAGACTCTGTGCTCACATGGTGACTTGAGAAATCTGTGAGCATCTAGGTGCCACTGGGGTTGACAAGAGCTCTATGCTTTAGGAGAATAAATTTTCCGCAGAAATATGAGGATATATCTTTGGTGCATTTTCATGAGCATGCTCAGTTCATCTACAGGCTTGTTTGGCCACAAAAGTTTTTGCAGTTACACAAAGTTGCATCCTTCTTCCTGGAATGATGTCCAACAGAGCCTTCACTTCTTCAGAGACGTTTGTATCTTCTCATCTCTTCAGGGTTGTATTATTTATTGTCTATGATGTATGTTTGTCTGCAAATCTAAGTCTTGCTGGATAGAAGCAGGAACTCTTGATACCTTGTTATGGATGGAGGAAATCACAGGCTGCATGTTCTTTCTTGATGACTGCAGATTGTCAGGTCTGGTCAGTCAGCACCGTTTTCAGTCACTGGATAAGTCTCATTTTTAAATAAAAAATCATGCTGCCTACTTCTTGAAACAGTCCTGCAATTGGTGGTTAATCCTGTAGATTACACCATTATCATGATTACACTTGACCTTACATTTCAGGCTAACTGAAACTAATGACTGGTCCTCCTTCTAAGCTCAGTGCTGGTGTGATGAAGGGATAGCTGAGCTCAGGCTACCCTTCTTCATGATCTGCAGTCATTAGGCAGAGATTCTGTGTGCTGTTGGTTGGTCATCTGGCATCTGAGAAAGCTCAGATTCCTCAGATGTTCCGTGGTTTGTAAACACAGGCTGGCAGATGCATTCAGTTAAAATCTAATTCCAGGCTTGTGGCTTACCCTTGAATGGCTTTCTTCCATCTAGCAGCACCACTGAGCAGTCATCCAGACTGAAGCTGAGCCAGCTGTCTGCCTTCCAGGTACTTATCTTCTGAAGTGCTGAAACATCTTGTGGGTTTCACCGCCTTCTGTGTCATGGGAACCCCAGTAAAAGCAAATGGCTGGGGGAGAGCTAGCCCCTCTTGCATTTCCAGGCATGGCAATGAAACAAGTTCATGGAAGAAAACTCCACCCAGGCCTATTAAACATTAAGATGCTGATGCAACTGTTGGCTCAGGAAGTGCTAGATTGTGCAGTTCCAGGAACTGGTAGAAAATATAAGGGAAATATCTCTGTCTGCTTGCTGTTGTCTCTACATCTGTTCCAAAATATTCACTTTGAAATCAGCTACTGAACTAAACGGATCTTCGGTGTGGTCCCATAGAGCTGGACGTCTTGATTTCTTTGAGTCTTTCCCATACATTTGAAAGCATTGTGTGGTCTCCACAGAAGGTTGGCAAGGGACCCATATCACAAGATTGACAAAATATATGCATTGTATGACATTTAATAGGAGCATTTTAATGATCTCTAATGGACCAAAGGAGTAATCCAGACTAGGTGGAGGCAATCAGCCAACAGGGCTGACTAAGAAGAGCAGGAAAGACTCTTTAAAGACATAAGCTGACCAGTTTCATCAGTGTCCAGACTTAGATAATGGGTTCCTGGATGGTTATATCCAGCTGGGGCTGGGGAAATCTTGCTGAATAATCAGAAAAGCTAAGCTAGTCAGACTGTCAAGAAACATTTGAATCACCAGGAAAATCTGACTCTGGAATATAGGAAGATTCCGGAGAGCTAGGGACGTCACTCCAAGTTCAAGGTCCCACGACCTACAGCAAGGAGAGACAAGACAGGAATTTATGAAGAACAGAGTTGAAAAAAACAGGCAGTAAGTTTAAAATATGGCTGATGATTATCTTCTGTGTCATGATTTAATGATTTATCTTTTATTTCTGTGCTTGTATCTAAAATCTCTTTAAATCCTCTTCTACTTTTACACTACTAGTGTACTAGTACTAGTCCTGCTAAAAGTGCCTATGCATTTCTTAGTAGACCTGGGTTGGAGCGAAGGTGCCCTGGGTTGTCCTCATTTCAACTGGGACATAGTTAATGTAATGTAATGAAATAGAAGTGGTTGCTGTGCTTCAGATTTTACATGAAAGGATTTTAAGTAATGTGTATGGTTCTAGTTGTTGCCACGTGATGCTTATAATCTATAAAGGACTTTTTCAGCTTCTGATGGAAGCTGAGGAGGAGCCTAGACAGAACAATGGAATGGCCAAAGGAATACTCCATGCTTTATGATGTCATGCTTAGCATATAAGTATGGAGGAAAAAGGAGGAAGGTAGGTTTGGAATAATGGCACTTGTCTTCTACAGTAACCTTTTTCATGTGATGGAGCCTGGCTTTCTTGGAGATGGCTGAACACCTGCCTGCTGATGTGAAGCAGTGAATGAAATAGTTGTTCTGTTTTGCTTGCATGTGCAGCTTTTGTCCTGCCTATTAAACTGTCTTTATCACAAACCATGATTTTCTTCTTATTTCAACTCTCCCCATCCCACCAGGGGGATGTGAGGGAGTGGCTATTTGCTGGCTGGAGTTCCTCCATTCCCATGTTTCCACTGTTCCCATGGAGGTATTAGATCAGAGTTAAGAGTTGTACAGAATTCCTTACTAAAGGAATTCTGAGGTCATAGTCTGCTTCTACTAAATCAGCACAATATGAGCTTAGCTCTGACAGATGTTACTCCTTCTTCAAGAAGGGAGGTAATGGAGGAACTCTAAATCAAGGCCATCTCAAAGTAAGATCGTTGCACAAAAGAAGTGCTATTAGCTTCATGCCATTGACAGCACTTTCTATGTATTCTGGACCTTGCTGAGATATGACTTGCAGCACATGTAACAAATATGGGGCAAATAACTTCTTTCTTGCTCCATCCCATTGTGAATTCTTGACAGTTCCACTGTACAATAGTTTTCATTAATTCCCTGCCTTTGAAATTCTGAATGGGCCATCTCAATCTCTATAGAGACATTAATTTTACATCTTTTTTTTTCTCCCCTTAGATCTGAATTTTTAAATTAACATTAAGTAAATAATCTTTACCAACTGTTACAAAAAATAACCATGAAATCCAGAGAGTGGCTGATTTGAACCTCAACTGTTCCCTTCACTGGTGAAAATTCTGTCTGTGCTTTTCTATGTATGATCTCTTCTGCCCATCTCCTCTTTATACATGCACCTCTCCACAATAATTCCAGTCATGGCAATTCCAGCAGGATAGTAGTTTATTAGACATCTTTGCCTCTCTACTCTGCTCTGGTGAGGCCCCACATGGAGTACTGTGACCAGTTCTGAAGCCCTCAACATAAGGAGGACATTGAGCTGTTGGAGCAGGTCCAGAGGAGGGCCATGAAGATAACCAAAGGGCTGGAGCACCTCCCTTAAGAGGACAGGCTGAAAGAGCTGGGGTTATTCAGCCTGGAGAAGGCTCAAGGGGACCTCATAGTGAGTTACCAATACCTGAAGGGGGCCTACAGAAAGGCAAGGGTAGGACTTTTTAATAGGATACATGATGGCAAGACAAGAAGTAACAGATGCAAATTGGAAGAGGGGTGATGCAGGCTAGATATAAGAAGGGAATTCCTTACGGTGTCGGTGGTGAGACACTGGAACAGGTTGCTCAGAGAGGTTGTGGATGCCCCCTCCCTGGTGGAGTTTAAGGCCAGGCTGGATGAGGCACTGAGCAGCCTGGTCTATTGGGAGGTGTCCCTGCCCATGGAAGGAGGGTTGGAACTAGATGATCTTTAAGGTCCCTTCCAAACCATATGATTCTATTAGATCCCATCAACACAAAAGCAAATTACTCTGATTTAGTTTCTCTGTAGAAAGGGAGACATTTCTTTATCTCACATTGGAACTTGTTCATCATTGCTAAGCTCTGCTGCAGATATCATTCCCTCCTTATGATTTCCTTTTTTCTTCTCTGGGAGTTGTGAATTTCAGTCAGGCAGTTTTATCTGACATTTTAAAGGAATGCATTTTGCCAGTGCAGTTCTCACTTTTGTGCTCTTCTAATGTAATTGGAATAAATTAGTTTGTCCACATATAAAATGTTTTTTCAAATTAACCCTGAAAAATCAGAAGGGCCATGACAAAGCAAACAATTAAATTTATGATATTTTTTGGCATTAAGTTCTTACTTACGTATAAAAAGGTAGAGATTCTGGAATTTTCATCTCAGCTATAAATTAATCTAAGGTTTTGTATGCTTCAGCTGAACTTCTTCAGGGCAAGTTCCTCCCTTCATGCATTTCTAGACACCAACTCAAAGAAGAGTTTCAAATTCCAGTAACTAATACAGGAAGTGAACATTTGGCACTTCTTCATAGAAAGAAAGAAGTTTTCACAAATATATTAAATAAAAATCCATCTCCTTCCAAACATATGTTTAAATGTGAGGAGCTGTAGTATTGTCTAAAATTTCTTTCTGAGGTTTTCAGATTGGTCTTCAATTAGGAGAGGAAGAGGATGAAAAATCTGAATAGGTATTGTCAAACACTTTACAAATCACCACCAATTTAAAAACCAGTTTAATTCATTATGAAAACTGGCTTGTATTTTTGCCTTTGAGATCTCCTTAACTCTGTTTCCTGCCTGGGTTTGAAGAGAAGGTATTTAATGAGGAAAAATGGCTGATGATTTGGTGCTAAACTGTGGTAGCAACATTTGTAAAACTCAAATATCATAGTCATCTATGTCCAGTTGCATCTTGACTGAAAATTCATTTGAACTATTCTCTTGTATTGTCTGATGGTAATGTCATTGATTACTGATGCAAAATGTGAGTTCAAAGCTTAAATTTAAGTGTAAAGTGCTTATTTCTAAAGGGTAGGTAATTTAAATTTTCTAAGGAGAGAAGAGCAAAGCCCAGTGTGGGAACTGGGACTTGCTATCACAACAGGTGAGGATTTAGATGGACCTATTGTCTTGACTTGAGCCCATAACCAGCAAAAACAGGAATGAGAGATCATGAAAATTAACTTCAATCCAATTCTTTCAAAAATTATGAAAAAATTAATCACGTGCGTCCCTGTATGGTAACTGAGATATTCTTTCATATTTCCGTATAGATTTGTCTTCAGTGTTTCAAATCCTTTTTAAATTCTAGGTCCAGGTCCTTTCAATAAAATCTGAGTGCAACAGTATTCACTGTGGTTTTGCTTATAGCTGTTTTTAATAATGATAAATGGAATGGGACAGAGGGTAGAGAATTTGTTTTGTTTCTTTTATTCATACCCGATGATTCTGGATGAATCTATAAACTATGAAGGCTATAAACTATTTAAGCTCCCAGCGTTCATTTTGGGAAGGTTTTTTGCAATGCATATAGCAGCTTAATTATTTTGAAAGGTAAATATAGTTTTGGAGGCTTCTTCTATTTATCAGCCAAATTTTACAGTATAAGTAGGATTTCTACCATGATAATTTATTATAAAGGCCAATAATAAGGTGCCTGTCAGCTTCATAACTTTGAAATACCATCTCAAATAAAGTTTAGCCCAGGAAAGTAGAATGCATGGAAAAACTGAAGTCAAAGTTAACCTAGGTTTATGTATTTTAACTAACTCATTAGTATGCACAGAGCTGCCCTGCGGTTTTGCTGACTATCACCAGGTTCACAGAGACAGGCACGTAGGAGCCCAAGCTGCGTGTGAGAAGGGACACATAAGAATAAATTACAAAGCCCTTTGAAGACAATGATGATCTTTTTTGTCTGATTTACAACTGAATAGTCTGTTTTAGTTAGTATTAATCCTGTCAATGAATAATATTTAGTGATGTGCAGCGTGAGAAGCAAACAGCATTGCAATTCTAAGGGTTCTTTTTACTGCTACTGCTAGAAGTAGTAAAAGTAAAAAGATTCTGTGCTGGAATTCTGTAAAAGGAAAGTAATAAAAATTGTGAATAGCTGTTTCCTCAAAGAGACTCCATAATGTTTAGATATACACTGAAAAGGACTTGTAGAACTGCATGTCATATGTGGCTCTGTTTGTGTTTTGCAATACTGGGAAAGATTTGACAGCTCACCCAGGTGCCCATTGCCAGGGAATTGTGACTGTGGGTGTTTAGAAGGGTATATCAATGTTGAAAACCAGGTACTATAACAGCTGTATGAGATGGACTGCTTCCCTGCTCACAGTAGGAACAGACAACTTATGCAGAGGGCAAGGATTTGTTGAGAGTGGTAAATATGACCTGAATGATCTACTGTAATAATCTAGCATTTGCTTCCATATAATTTAATAAGAATTGGCAAGAGTAGGGTGTCAGTTCCTTGATGTATCTTTGATGAGGGAAGAGAGTGGTGAGGTGTTAATTAAGAGGGAATTAGCTCTCATTAGCTCTGGATATGCACATGCTTTTCCTACTTCTAGGTGCAGGCCGATGTACCACTGACCTTTATACTGGTAAATATTTGAGAACCGAAAAGCCAGAGAAGGAAAGCAGGTGCCAGGGTATCCATGGTAGAGGGCAGGCAGTCCCTCTAGATTTGCTCCCTGGTAAACTTGATCCTGCTGACTGACATGGAGGCAGTGATGGAGTCACAGCTCAACACCATGAAGTGCTAAAGTGCCTGTGTTAGTAAGGCTGGTGTCTTCTATTTTGGATCCTGGTAGAGCTGATAAGATTTAAATAGGAAGTCACAGTCGAAGTGTTTGGAGTGCACTAGGGATGGCTTTTTAACATAGTTGTCCACAGCTGAAGCACAGTGTTAACCTCTCTTTGAGGCCCAGTCATACTCATGACATGTATTCTTCCTTCAGACAGGGATCAAATATATAAATGGGATGCCAGAGTGATGAGAGATTGAACTGTAGAAAGGGAGGGTAGGTGAAGGTCAGCATGGATATGGAGGAGGAGAACAGATTCATGAGTTCCTTGTTCAGGGGCTCACTGTGAGCGGAGGGCTGTGCCACCAGACTGCAGGGACTTTCAGGGATAATCAATGGAAGAAGACACTTATCTTCAGGCATTGCCAAAAATACAGTAAAAACCCTTGACAAATGTGTGTAGGAGGAAGTCTGAGAATTTGCTTTATTTTAACAAAATAATCTTTTCATCTGTGTGCTCATTTCTGTGAGACTGCCATTCCACTCTATTAAAGGATGGGGTGACTACTTGCTTGTTCACTCAGCACTCACATGCTAAAAAGCACATTGGAAGTGCTAAATTCTTTTCCTTTAAACCCTCAAGCCAAATTAAACTAGTAAAACTCTTCAATATATTTTTTGTTTGCTAAAAAGGTGGTCTTATAAAATTATCAAAATTGCAATAATTAGCAAATTGCAGAGAAAGGTCTTCAGGACTTGTAACTGCGAAGTGTAGGCAGTAGAACTGTAATTTATAGGCTGACACACCAGTCCAGCTATAGGCAACTTCAGCAGCTGCTTTGTCAGTCATTAAAATAAGTGCACAGCTATCAGACTAATTGCAGCATGCAGTTATGTAGCAAACTGAAGCCAGACAGTGAGACAAGATGCCTTGTGACTGAAGCAGATCCTCAGCCGAATGCAACCTGAAAATCCTTCTGCATTTTAGCCTGTTGCCTCCCTACAATTGTTCAGAATGCTGTTTAATTTTTCCAGCGCCCTTTAGCTTTCTCTCCCTTGCTGCTAGTTCCCCAAAAATATCATCATGTCTCAAATGGAGAGTTATTGAAGGTGCTTCAGGTGCAGCAGCTGCTGCTTTTGGGTTTTTTTGCTCTTGTAGAATGCAAATCCATCCTGGTTACTCCCACTCCTTTATAATTGGAACATAGGTTTCAGCAGCTGCTTGACCATGTGAAGGCAAAAAAAAGAATTTTTTTTTACCCACTTCAATCCATGTTATGAAGGGAAAAACTGGATGCTGTTTTAGAAATATTTGCTGCTCTGTTAAAATTGTGATTAGGGCCATGGTTGTGTGTCAGACTCTCTTAGGTGATTCAAGAGATCATGGGTCCTTCCTGGAAATGTCAGGTTTTGTGGAAGGTATCCAGCTTCTAACTTTTCTTGCAGGTTTGTGCCCTACTGCCTGAATTTATATCCCTGTAAATAGAAATCAGGTGCTACTGCTCATTTTAAATGTGTATGTTCATAAAACAGCCAAAAGTTTTATCTCAAGACCCTTCCCAGTTAATGAGGCTAAACTAAGGTTTTGTGAAAAATACCCTGTATTTTATGGTCTTCTGGCAGCCAGTGTGTGGCAAGCAGACTGGGTGGGCCCTGCTCTGGAGAAAGAAGTGTCCTCAGCTGTGGCACTGGTGTCAGTAAGTCACTTTATTCTTCCTAAGAGCAAGCTGTACGTGCTCTCTGTTCAGAATGATGCTTTCTGAGAAAAGAAACAAGCTGGCCTTCAGCTTCACTATATCATGAAGGGCTGTGGGCACTTTTCGAAGTGTGCTCACCTCTTGGCTCCTAGCCAAATACCACACAAGCATCTTCACTTCAAGGTGCAAGCATGGCTTGCTAAATTTTGTGAGTCTTACCCTGAACTTCACTGCCTTCAGCTAGACCTTTATCACAACATGTATCTTGAATTGTGTGTTTTCTTAGAGAATTTCAAAAGATAAAACAGATTTGGCAGCGAAAGAAAAGAAAAGGGAGAAAAGCCCTAAGATCATACATCTGGATAAAGCTTTCTAATCTGTCTTGACACATCTGTTGCTTTAGAAGAAAAAAAATCTGCTGGCTGCACTGGGGCCCCACAGCTATGTGTGTTGGGGGCCTGGCTGTATAATTTGTGGAGCGCAATAATTCTATAATTATATTGCTAATTGCATGCTACCACTTTTTCATAATAACAGAGTGAAGTGATTTATAACTTTACCGTTTTACAGGAGCTTAGGCAGGCTGTTAAATGAAAATGAGCTACTTGCAGTGTAACTCCTAATAACTGCTATTGTTAAGGGCATACTATCAAAGTGCCAGAACGCCTTGCTGGAAGGTGGAGCCTTGCAGAGGTATTTCAGACTGAAAAATCTCAGCAGTGCAGTGCCTTTCCTTTCTTGCTGGTAGGTCTATAAAAATTACAGAAGGGAGAATGAGAAAAATTTTAAGAGAAGAGGAAACAAAGTCAAAGCAATACTTATAAAGAACTCCAAAAGAATGCAGATAGGAAGAATCAGAATTTCAAAATGGAAGATCTATTTGTAGTGAAAGAAAGGTAGAGGAACTGGATTTTAGAAAAAGCTGAAGTACTTTCCTGTTCAGTAATGAAGAAGAATTGGCAGTTTAGGAATTAGACAGGATCTTACACTTAGAAGAGCTAGGAAAGGTGAATTGGGTTTCATGACCAAGATATTTACTCTGTTTTCACTGATGTTTTGAATTACTGCTCTGTGTACAGTTGCTTTCTTTGTCTCTAGACACAGTTTATCTGGAGTTCCTCTAGGTTCCTTTGTTTTGGCTGGAGCTGAAAGGGGTAGCTGAACTCGGTTTTTCAGGAAAAAATGGTGCTTATGTCCTTCCAAATATTATAAGATGGAAAGGTACTGCATTCTAGAGAAGCAAAAGGCTAAATTACATGGAAATTTGAAGTGTAAAAAGAAGCATAGATTTGCAACTTTTTTCCTTCTTCAAAACCCAAAATATTCTACTATATGAACTGGTGTGTTAGGTACTGTTAATAACTAACTGTTGGGACGTGACTGTGTACTGCTTACCCTGGGAATAATTTAACTTTTGAAACTTAAATTACAGTTTGAAAAGACCAATTCTTCTTTCAACTTTAGGTACTAAAAGATGAAACACATTCCATATTCTTCCCTCATTCCTGCAGGTATAGTTTTATTGTAATGATTCATTCAAGAATTCAACTTTTGGAGCTCACTGTTTACTACTTTTGGCTAAGATTTTTACTGCTTGGAAAGCTGAGTATATAGGCTTATCATTTCAGAAAGAACATGACCAAGGTTATGAGACCGTCATGAAAGATTCTTCATAAAGTACCCTACAAGATTCATGGAATTATTGTATTTCAAGAGATTTTTTTTCCTAATTTCTCCTAGGAGAAATTTTGAAGCCAATTGGTTCTGATATGATACAAAATACTAATTTTGTACTCAAAGTTGCTTGACATAAAAATCAGTAGAGTAAATAGCATTTTCTTTTGTGGAGGGGGAAATATTTGAATCTGGAAACCATATTAAAGTGAATATATTTCAAAAATTAAATCACAGTATGTATGTGGTTAGATATGCAATTTAAGTGTTATGCCAAACTTGATACCAGACACATTATCTAACTCAAAGAGTATGAGTCATTTTGGCATGTTCAGAATTTACTTAATAAACTGAAGTTGCTAGATAAGAATAACTTGTTCAGCATGTCCCGAAAACATAGTTGTAAATGAAAGAAGGAGAAGAAAAGCTGGAGTAGTGGAAATACTTTAAATAAAAGAACAGGAACCTGAAATACAGGAAGTGAAATGGAATACATGAATAGAAGTGATAGTTATAGAATCATAGAGTGGTTTGGGTTGGAAGGGACCTTAAAGATAATCTAGTTCCAATCCTCCTGCCATGGGCAGGGACACCTCCCACCAGACCAGTTTGCTCAATGCCTCATCAGCCTGGCCTGAAGCGCTTCCAGGGAGGGGGCATCCACAACCTGTTTGGGCAGCCTGTTCCAGTTCAGTATTAATTCCTTTTCATGTCCCAATTAAAGTAGTTCACGTCTGCTTCTGCTTCTCTTGGAATCTGTGGCAATATTTCTATTATCATAAGTAGGTTATGAGCCTACAACTTATAGTATACATGTCCACCAGATCAGTAACTATTTTTCCTTTTACATTGTGCTGAAGATATTGACTTTGGGCTTTTAGTCATGCAAGCTGCACGGTCTATATGAACACGTGTCATTACTATTATTAGAGAAGCATATAAAGTTCTGCTGATGGGAAAGTAGCAGATGATTTTCTGTCCAGTATACATTTTGATTTTGTCATTTCCCTTACTGGTTAAAATAGTAAGATAGGTACAGCCTTTCAGAAATGTAGTTAAATGTACTGCATTAATTCACAGCACTTGCCTTTGTTTCTCATAATGGTAGACTGATAATAATCAAACTGAATATACAATTTCAGTAGCTTTAGAAGAACTGTATGCAGATATAAACCTTGACAACATGTCAGAGCAAAGTTGGAGTTGCCTGTCAGACATGAAGGGTATGGGGTTGTTGCAATTAATGAGGAATAGCTCTTATCTTTCTCATCACTTAGACTAATTAAAAAGTACATTTTGCAACTCAATAATTTGAAACTGAAAAATATGTCCACAAAACTGGACACTGAATAAATTTCCTGCTTCCTTCACCTTAACAAAATACATCACAGTGAGTTAATAATTACTATTTTTTATACTGTGTTATTTTATGGGAAGTATCTCTCACCATCAGGAAAGTACAAGGACTTCTAGGAATCATTGGGATATAATAAAAGTTGCCAAAAATGTAAACTAATACAGATTTTCTTATGAACTATGAAAATATTACGTTTAAACCAGAACCATAACCTTTAGCATTTGTATGAGAACAGCAAAAAATAGCAACAAGAATTTAAAAAAATGCATGGGTATAGAGTTCTAAGGTCTCGGGCCCTATTTTTCTATCAAATAAATAGGGCCCGAGACCTTAGAAGTCTAGAAAATACAAACCAATTAAATTAACATCAAAAGATCAATGAATGATCTCTGAGTAAGTGGGAAACTTCTAATCTGATTCAATCTGCAAAAAGAATCTGGACAGTGGGGTCATCTCTTCTCGCTCCTCAAGTGCCCTAGTGTGTATTTAATTTCAGTGAGATAACTTTTCACCCCTATAAGGGCATTTCTCTGAGAATTTTCCATTCTACTCTTATTTCCTCCACTTCCTCAGTAAGTCAATAGACTTCAGTCAATATAACAGAGACTGTCCAATAACAAAAGTGATCTGCCTGGTAAGCAGCACCCAGAAACACAGCATCAAGAGAAAAGAAGTCCTCTCTCTGAATAGAAAAAAATTGTATGTTCCCAGGATTCTACTTGCTACAGTGTCAAGAGTATTTGAAACCATCAGAAGGGTACTTCAACTTCCTTGATCAAAGAGTCATGGGAGTGTGCAATCAAAGTAGGAAGTCCATGAAGAATGAAGAAAATAAAAACCAAATCTTTTCAGTGACTTTTTTGTGCTTGATAATTTCAGTTGTGGATCAATTGAGACCATTTATTTATGCCATATTCATAATTTGTTTTGTCAACTACATGAGAACCAAAGTAAGTTTTCTCATTCTGGATGTAATGAAAAAGGAATCCTTTTTGAGGTTCAGACACAAATCCCAAAATGCTGTTCAGTATCTCAAAAGTGGAATATTGTGACTCCACTATTGTGAAACACGTTTCCCTTTCAGAATGGAACAATTTTTTTTTCTTCAGGGTTTTTGCCCACTTTTTTTTCTATTTTTTGCTAAAGGCAATATAAGGGTTAAGTAATCCAAAAGAAGAAAAGGATAAAATTAATGTTCTGCTGGACCCCAAGCATTTTTTTACAGCTTTGGTTCAATAACCCAACTAATATATCCCTTGTTAATACCATTCTAAGTACAAGGTACCTTAACAACAAACCCCAGGAGAAATTGTAACACCTTTGTCAAATTCAGTTTAATGTTGAAGTGGCTGTGAACATGTTCATTCTTTGAAAAAAGAGGTATTTCAACATTTCCATCCTAATTTTGGAGGAAAACAAATGTTGAAATATTAGAATTTCCCTCAGGATGAAAATTCTAATATTATGCTCGGCTCTAGTTTCCAATAACTCTTACACTTTAATTTTGTAATATTTAACTTAATGTTTCCCATGTGAGTATTATAGCACTAGTGGGTAAAACTTTAGTCACCTCACAGATTAGGCACGCAAAGGAAAACAGTCCATGTATGTAGGGGGACAGATTTCTCCTTTCACAAGTGCCTTCCTCTTGTTTCCCCTGCTGATGAGATGTCAGTTTATTACGGACTTGATGAATGGAGTTTCCTTTCTCAGGAAACAGTAGTCAGACCTATGGAAGCATTTATGTAACTACATACATTCTCTCCCTGAAGTTTCCTTATTATCCCTTCCCTTGGTTTTATTGGACCACAGTCAGGGACAGCCTGAAGAGAAATGGTGAAGTGTGGCTCCTAGACTATTTGTGGGAAGCAAAACTTAGCAGTCCTGGTCTTTAGAGTTGCAAAGCCACAGCTGACCCCTGCTTGCACCTCTGTGGTGTGCTGAGTGAGATACCTCCTATGCAGCTAACCCCTACATGTTCAGAATGTCTGATGTAACCTGCTTTTCATGCCTGGGTAGGGCAATCTTATACATGGACATGATCCAAGTTTGGTTTCATCACATGCATAGCATGAAATCTCTCTTTAGGGCATGAAGTTGCTTCCTTCCACATTGAGTATCAAACAGCCTAGGTCTAAGTTTGCCTCTGGTACTGTATATCTCCAAATTGGCCCATCAAAGTGAATTGCAATGTGAACTTGATCTGATTCCCATTCAAAGTTAGTGCAAGACAACATGAGCTTCTCTGCAGCATAGACTCCCCTAGATGTAAAAACTCTTTACAGATTGACTTCATGTGACTATCTCAGCTTTGCAGATTGGAAAAGTGAGGTGTTGATACAGATAGAATTACCAAATACCCACAAAATTCTGTTGCAGAATGAGGCATGAAGCCTATGACACCAGACTCCAAGTGTTACACTGCATTGTTAGACACAGGTATTCCACAGAATGTGTGCTTGCAAGTCTATGTCTTAACTCACTTTTTCTCTATTGAATGGTTGGAATGGCTCTCTGCTGCTGCTTAGGTGCCTTTCCTGATAGACTCTTCCACCAGCATGTATGTATGAAAGAAGATGTTTCTCAAACTTGATAGATCAGGTGGGAAGGGCAGGAAGGAAGGGATGAATCCTGCTACTGAAATAATCTTTTACTGTGTGACAGGTTAGACTGCCTCAAGATGAAACAGTAATAAATCCTGTCTTTGCCCTTGCAACAACTAAACCAGAGGGCAACTCCTTGCTTAATCCCTTCAGTGTATTAACTCAGAATAGCATAGATGAGGTTTTCTTTTGATTGTCTTGAGTTTGTCTTGTTTCAACTTGGACTTCCTGTTTTGAACTTGGCGTGTCTTCCATACTCCATTGAGACTTTCTGATAGAAAGTACAGTGCTAGGTCAACCTTATCAGAGACTTGTACTGACAAATTGATAGACAACTTTCTTGTCCTCCCTTTCCCAGCAGAGTCTGAGGAAGTGTCATATGTTAAAGACTGGCATATTTTCATTACATTTGGTTTCAGAATTAGCACATCCTTTGTTCTGTCACCTAAGCTGGTTGCTTACTTACCTCTTCTTAAGCTGCTGTGGATGAAGTAGAGCTTTCCAGATCTGACTGCCACTGGTCAGGAAACTAAAGGAGGAAACTACCACAGATGTTGCTTGCTCATAGAGGTACAAAATTAGGAGAAATACACTTTATCACTCTTCTTTCAGCTCCTAGCCTAATAATGAATTTATTTCCTCATACCCATCTATCTCCATTTCTTGTCATAGTCTTAAATTTGAAATGACATGAATGATTATGCTGTCTTTTCTTCATTGGTTAGAAGGTCTGAAGTTTATTTATGTTTTTGTTATTATTAATTTTTTTAATAAAACACACTACCTTTGCTGTATCTATGAGAGCTGAGCAACTGATATGTTCATGTGTTAGTAGTAGCACTGGAAAGAAGGTGATAAAACTGCAGGGGGAAAATCTTGCCCTGATGTCTCGCTCTTGTTCTGTTCTTGTCTGTTCCCATTTAATTTTGACTGCTTTTTTTGAAACATGTGGGTTCTTTCTAGCTTACTGTCTCAGAAACTGATAATAATAATTCTTTTCAGGATCATTTCCTGAAAAGTGGCCTCACATACTTATGGTATGTTAAGCCTTAATGATTATCTTACTCCTCCTTATTCAAACCAGCACCTGTATGTTGGCACTGATGTTTATATGCAACCATTCCAGAATAAACAGGCAAAAAGAACAATGAAAGGTGAGTACTGTAGTTCATAGACTTGGGTGTCTGCCATTCATCTCATTACATTTGCTTTCTCTGTACTTTGGGGCTGCTGATGTGTTTTTAATTAATACATTATTAAAATATGTAAACAGCTTGTGAGTAGAATCCAAAATCCTTCCTCACCAAAGCTTAGTCTCCCTGCTGCTGGGTTGCAGAATCATGTTGGGCTCTTCTGTTTGAACTCTTCTTGCTCAATGCATGCCTTTTATCCTGGTCCACATGAGGGGTGGAAAGTGATTGTTCTGCCTGTTTGTCTCCCCAGCTGAGAAATGTCTGGTTTTCACCTTCTCTGGCAAAATATGAAGCGTGACATAAAAAGGCTCAAATGGAGAAAGACTCTAACCATGTCTTGCAAAGAGGCAGGCTCTACTACTGCTGACCTTCATGGGACTTCAGAAAGTTCAGTGTCCAAGCAATGTGAGTATTGCTTCTGAGCATCAATTTCTTCCTCCTTCTTTGGGGTATTAAGTATCTAACTCAGCTTTGTCCGGTGTAGCCCAGGAAGCAAAATTACTGATAGGGTGTGTCCTAAGGTGGCCTTTGTATAGAAGTGGAACTCATCCTCCACACTGACACATCTTGTTCTGTTACTCTGTCACTCTTAATGGGGATGTTTTATGAAGTTAGATTAAGTACAATTGAAAGCAGAGTAAATTTATAAAAAACAACAAAAAACCCCAAACCCAAACCAAAAACGAATAAAAAACCCCACCACAAATAGACACACTTGGAAACAGTGCTTCTACTCTGCTTTATCACAATTTACTTATCAAATATGAATCTTAAAATATGAAACCACTCCTAGAAATAATGTCGTGTATTGAAAGTGAGTCTTTTGTATCTCTTTTCTAAAACATGAATGCAGTTGACTTCTAATAAAATTCTCTGTGAAAATTAAATCCTTCCACATACGACCTGTGATATCTTTTGAAGAAAAAATAAGTGGAAACACAGGGTCAAAATAGGAAACATTTTGATTCTTAGTATCTTGACGTTAGGCTGTTTTATAGGTTTTTTATAAGGTCTGAAAAATGTATTTCAAATCTGTTAAGATACTGGTTGAAGAAGCCCCTTAAAGAGCTTTTTGATTGTTTTTTTTTCTCTCTAAAGTTTTCTTGCAAAAGCTGAATTCTCTGTTTCCCTGTTCCCTTGCATGTGACCTAGCATCATCACAGTCAGCTCATGAAGCTGCCAGTAGAAGTCTCCAGATACCTCCTTTATGGTATTAAGATGATGGCAGATGGAATGTCTACACAGGTTTTGGCTGCAGTAGGCAAATTAAATAGAGGATGGTATTTTGCTTGAAACAAACCAGCAAGAGGAAGAAAATTCTTAGCTTATGCTTTCAGAACATAACCTTGTTCTGCTTAGCCCATTATGAGGAACTATTTTGTCCCATTAGTGAATATGACAATGGGAGCTGAAACTCCTGAATCTTTGACCTTGCTGTAGATTTTCTAAAAGGCTATACTGAGAAGATTTTCCCAGTTGTTTTTTTATCTGTCATATGAGGAAAGGAAGCTGCACGAAGTCAAGCAGGCGTTATGTGTTTCTTAAGTGCTAGGTAGTATCATTAAAAATTAATACCACAGCTGTGATAACATAGAACAGCAATCTGCACTGAACAAACTATGTGTTCTTTCCCAAGCCAAGGAAGGCTGCATGAATATATTACATGTCCTGCCACATTTGTCTAACCTGTTCTCAGGAATTACAGTGGTAGAGATCTCTGAGCTTCCTTAGGCTGTCTTTTTACATGTGCTTCACAGTACCTACTCTCTAACGTGAACCTCATGTGCTTCAATTTAAACCACTTTACTTTTGGTTCTGTGTTTGATGAACTTGATAAATAGATTCTTTTTAAGATTTCAGCATCCTTTCACAAAGAATATAGCTTTATTTTGTAGGTTGATCAGAAGTTTAAAATGTTGATTGTATTAAACATAACTCTCTTAACATCGACCCGTTTTGTTGGTTTGAACAAGATTAGGTAAGACAATCTTTGTTAGATTTTCTTTGTATGATTCAGTAATGCAGATATCAGAATTATTATTTTTTAAATTAAGCTCAGTATTACTATAATGAAGATAAATGTTTGGGATGTGATGTGTGATAATTGACCAGTTCAACAGAAATTGGTTCTTGAATTGGTCCTTGCTCTTAAATGATTCATTTCAGACATTCACTGTTGCACATTGTGAAACACCAAGGTTTTGAGGAGGGGATTTCTTAAAGGGCCTAACTCACTGATGGGATTCAGGCTCTGGAATTCAGTATTAACCCACTGAATGGCTTTACAGTCATGAGTAAAATTTCCATCTGTTCCACCTTTGTGGTTGGAATGANGACCTTCCCCTGGTGAAGCCGTGCTGGCTGTCTCGGATCACATGCTCATTCTTTATGTGATCAAGCCTGTTGTCCAGAAGGATCTGTTCCATGATCTTCCCAGGCACGGAGGTGAGACTCACCGGCCTGTAGTTCCCCGGGTCCTCCCTGCTCCCCTTCTTGTATATGGGAGTGACGTGACCCTTCCTCCAGTCATCCGGGACCTCACCTGACAGCCACGACTTCTCAAATATGATGGAGAGTGGCTCGGCAACCACCTCAGCCAGCTCCTTCAAGACCCTGGGATGCACGCCATCTGGCCCCATAGACTTGTACTCATTCAGTCTAAGGAGGCACTCTCGGACTTGTTCTGCCCTTACAGTGGGGAGGGATTTACCTCCTTGGTCCCCACATAGGGGTTTGGGGATGCAAATGATTCATTTCAGACATTAACTGTTGCACAATGTGAAACACCAAGGTTTTGAGGAGGGGATTTCTTAAAGGGCCTAACTCACTGATGGGATTCAGGCTCTGGAATTCAGTATTAACCCACTGAATGGCTTTACAGTCATGAGTAAAATTTCCATCTGTTCCACCTTTGTGGTTGGAATGATAACATTCAGAACAAAATTATTGCTGCAGTCAGAAATGGACTGCTTTGAAAATAAAGGAAAAGACATCCTATTTAATTCCCTTTACTAAGTGCAGCTTGAGGAAGACTTTATTTGAATTTTACTGGAAGTGGGAGCTGCCTTGTTTACAGTTTAGCTTTTGGGAAGGCATATGGAGGGCAAGTAAGCAAGCAGGGCTGTAGGGATTGATTTAGATGGAGATTTCTCCACACGTGCCATCGCTTTTCCTCAGAGATAAAAATCAAGAGATTGCAGATCAACAGTAAACTTCCTTAAGGTGAGGCTTATGATCTAATGACTCTTTTTCTTTTACAAGGCTCAGGGTGTGTTTGTAAAGGGAAGCTATTAAGACAGCTGAGGTTTGGTGATATATTTGATTTGGTGCTCATTTTGAACAAAGAGATCCTTTGATTCCTGCTCACTTTTATCCCCCTGGTTGCATTGGGAAGGTCCTGCTACAAACTTATTAAAGGGCCAGATGTACTTAAATCCATTTGCAAACAGTTTTACTATTCTTCCTGCTGCATCTTAAAATCTAGGTCCACGCTGGGTCTTCCAAGCAGTAGTTTTGGCCCAGCTGGGGATGCTGAGGTGAGACAGCTGCGTGTCTAGGTGCTTGGTGAGCAGCACGGAAAAGGAGTAACTGGAAGTGAAACCTTAGGGCTTCATAAATAATGTGATTGCTTAAGGCAATGGGATATAGAAACAAAGGGGAATGAGAAAATGTCTGCTGCCTATGGCATACCTGCTGAAGAACAGCTATTCGATGAGTATCTGCTCACAAAATGGCTGGTGATGGTGGTGCTGCTGCAAAGGCAAGACACAAAGGGAGTGGAGGTTGCTGGAGATGTAGTCACTGATGCCTGCCTTTGTGAGGGCAGCAAGATCTGCAGGTCTCAAATATGGGACTTTCCTGGCTCTGGCTCCCTCCTGCAAATATGACTTTTCATCCAGACTCTTCTCCAGATGATCTGATAGAAATGCAGGGGTGTAAGAAGAGGTGGCATGATGAGAGACCAAGACAGGGAAGGGGACTTATACCAGAGGAAAGAAGTGCTTTCATTTGTGAGGGTGAGAATCAGGATGTCTAATATGTGTAGGAGGGTAAGGACAGTTTAATGATGGAAAAAAGATCTTCCTAGCCATAAGGGAAAGTAAAATTTTTGAGCTGTTAAGCGAGAGGAGATATGGAAGTCTCTGTCCCTGGTGTTCACCCCTGCTGGTAAACTTCCTTTGTCCTTCCTGAATATGAGCTGAGATTACCCTAACTAAGATTACCCCATACAACCCTCCAAACATTTCGCAAAGCCTATCAGCAACAGAGATGCTAGTGAGAAGCTTTCAGCAGCTCCAGATTGATAGTTCCTTTGTCTGTACTCCCTGATTTGGATGAGGGGGCAGCAGCCTCTTCTCACCTAGGGTATCATGCCTTCTCTGCAGTATACTGTATTATTACAATGGTGTTTGTAGCCTAACTGCTATTTCCTGGTATTTCCTGGGCTGATATTTCCTAACTATTTCCTAACTGATATTTCCTGGTCTCCTTTGAACTGCAAAGCTGTATTTGTGATTTCTTCTGCATGTGCTGTCCATGAACAGGAGGCAGCTTTCAGCTTCATGTTCTTCATAGGCTGATGTGGAGTAACAACTTTTCTCTCCCTGTAATTTTGAATTAATTCACAGAATGGATACAAAATGAAACAAGAGATCCAGACCAGACTTCTCTGCTTTTCATGAAACTCTCTTCCAAATGTAGCTGAACAGTCAGTTTAGACTAACACTCAATTTCCTATTACTTTTTTTCCAAGCAATTTCTAACATAGAAAAAAAAAGAGCAACATTTTAATCAGGATTATCACACGCTCTCATGGGTTTTGGACAAATGCTTTCAACTAGTGTAATATCCTTTAGACAGATATTGTCTATTTTATTAATACTAAAAAAATTCCTTACCAAAAGTGATGACTACCTTAAGGACACAATATGCTTGCCCATCTCTAGGAAAAGTTAGAAGTTAGACCAGATGTCTAAAAGATAAATAATGATTCAGGAATGCCAAGAAAGAAATCAAATACATTAATACCCATGCTTCAGTCTTCTCCAAGTGCAAAATGATACACTGTGAATGTATGTTAGTCTAATCTTCTAAAGTAATAATAATTTTCAGTCCAGGCATTCTTTCTTTTAAGCATATGGTTTATCTGACTTTTCTTTCTGGCAGCAGAGTCCCCAGTGAAGGGTCTGTGTTGCTGTCAAAGGACCAGTACAGACATCCTAGTCTGAGGAGTATGAGAAAAGCTCGATAAGAATTGTCAGTCATGTTCCTGTCCTTAGTTCTTTGTATAACGGATATATTCTTTCTTTTAAAAAATGCTTAGTTATTTGGATTAGAGATATGTATTTAACTTTAGAGAGTGCTTGGAGTGAAGGTACGAGTAAGAGTAAGATATATTCAGTTTTTGTTAAATAGAATTACATGTGCCTTTGCAAGTATCCTTTTTCGAAGGGGCTTTTCCTCTCTTCATTTTTAGGAGCAGAATAAAATAGTTCATTTAGTTCAGTCTTAGATTTTTTTACCTTGCCTAATGATTATTTCCCTTCTATTTTAAGGTGGAAGATGACAAAATTGCTGTTACTTTGGTACCAGCATGATTTACTTCATTATTTTTTTCCTGAATTTTTTGCAGCTTGGGGCTTTGTGCAGAGCCTGAGGAAAAGGACTGAGAGGGTAAAGAAAACATAGCTTAAGATTTTTACTTCCTTGTGAGCAAATTAATCACAGTTAAAATTAAATATGCTATGACATTTGCAAAGACATACAGGATAGACGAATTCTCAGCAGACTTGTTGTATATGAAATGTAAATACTTAAAAAGACTTCTTTTTCCTTCTGGTGTCCCTGAAGACTCCTTGCTAAAGGCTTCTACAACATACTGTGGACCTGATACTGATATGCTTGTATGAAATTGATTATTACACTCTTTTAGTGAAAAAGGAACTTGAAACGCAAATGTAAATAACTTAGGCCAATATTAAACGATGTTGTGATGCCAAAATGGTGTAAAGAGGCCTCGATGCAAATGGAAATCAGACCCTGTATGTTTATGTGAATTACACATCTGCAAAATATCTGTAATATAGAACATAGCAGTTGTTTAATTTTTACTTAATTAAAGGGGCTTGAAAACATCTGGTAGTTGACACCAATCTATTTTTTCCGTTGTATCCTTTCTTAGTAAGTTGGGAATGGAATACAATATATCCCAGGAGGTGCTCTTTAGTTCATGACAGGTGTGCCTTTCCTAGCTGGTCATTGCATGACACTATTGGTTTCCCACAGATCCAGCTGGAAATACATTTATTTGTCAGTGAGGAATTGCAAGGGAAAGGAAAACTGATTTAGGAGGAAACTTACATCAGAGATGTATTTGCACAGAAATCTCAGTGTGGCATTTTGTAACTTTCACAGGCATTTGCTTCGTCTACCAAAATGTCATAAATTCAATAAAGAGAATTGGTGCATGATTTCTAACATTTGTATAAGAAGTAAAAGGAAAATGTATATTGTCTGACTATAGTCACCCCCCTAGCATATGCAACTGTTTCTGTGTGAGCTGTGAGTGAGTAACTCCTGTTATGCTTTCTGCCACTTGGAATAAGGGGAACAGTGAAGTTGGCCAAGAGCTGGTTTGGACTATGTGTGAGGTCCGTGGGCAAAGGGACTAGAGAACTGAGTTTTACCCTCATTCCTCTTTCCAGGAGATGTGGGACTCACTGGGATGCATGAGAGAGACTGATGGAAGAGCTTCACACAACTCAGCATGGAGATGCTCATCTTCTGATGAGAGAAAAAATGTTACTGCTTGCAGGAGGTGCTTAATTTTAGCAGTAGCATCAATTTGACAGTCTAGACAAGTAAACTCAACAGGATCAGACCATTACCTGGGTTCTGAAGCTGCTATATGCAGAGAAGCTCATGGCTAAGCTATTAAACTCTTAGCCTCCAAAACAGTCATGCAGACCACACAATGAATCCAAGTTAATTTGCAAACTGTGTGCCTGGAAATAGCTTGGGAGTGTTGCCCATAGCCTAAGTCAAATCCATACAAGAAGTGAATGGTAGACACAGATGAATTCTTGTGCCTGGGAGCATCTCCATGCATCATTTAGTGGTACAGATAGAGCCCACTTATTATGTTTAATTTTTTGTCTTTGTCTTGAAGTTTCCCTAGAAAAGCATAGGGAAAATACAGGATTGTGAAAATTTCTAGTTCACCCGAACTTTGTGGTATGAAGAAGGCAATTTCTCTATTCCAGGAATTTTTTTTGTTTTGGACCTTATATATTTTTAAACAGGAAGCTATATTTTATAAAAGCTTCCACATTTTTTTTAATGGAAAATGCCATGCAGCCTCTTATCATACAAAAAAGATGTAGGGTGTGTGTCTCAATCCTATGAAGCATATGCACTCAGATTGCAGGTGGTGCAATCCCCACTGCTTTCTAGCCCAGGCTCCCTCCTTGCCCTCAATCAAAGGAAACTGCTATGTTTAGGATATTTCCCCTCAGGTACATGAAGGAAGATGATTGATTTTCTGTATTGGATTTGGCATACATACAAAAAAAATTGGTCAAAGCTGTGTAATTGGGAAGGGATTTTTTTTTCCCATATGGAAGAAACTTCATTCTTGATGGAAAAAAGCCCAATTCAAATGCTGCTGGATACACAGAAGTGAGATTGGTGAAGTATTTTTATTATTCTTCTCTGAACAGTTCATGTTTTCTTGCAATTCATTCTATAATTTTTTTTAATTTAAGCTTCTGCCATTCCTCTAAGGTTTTTTCTTACTTTGACCAACCTCCTCTCTCTCCCTGTAAAAAGTCAGGGCTTGATCTGATGACGCTGTTAAAATGGATTTATGGATTTGTTTACTAACCAGGATTTAGAATAGGATGAAACAAGTTTGCCTCTGGGAATAGGTATGACTGATGCTGTTCCCGAGACCTGATTTTTGTCACAACTTTTAAAAACAGATTGCTAATAGAAAATGATTTGCAACTAATGGAAATTGAGGGTAAAAAGTACATTCTTATGTAAGTTCTGAAAATGGCAGGCTGGCATTTCTAATGCTGGGAGGTGAAATGTAACTGCTCTGTGAAAAGCATTTCCTCTTTCCTTTTTGGAATGTTTTCACTTATATCCAGGGTGGTCCTGAGGATTTGTGGGCTCGGGGAGAACAGGAAAGATTTCTCATCAAATATTCCTTTTATTTCCTACTTCTTTCTTTTTTTCTTCTTTTTAGCGTTTTTCCATTCTGTCCTGTTTTGGCCACATCTGAAGAGTGGCATCTCAAACATTTGGTTAAAAATTTGTCATATATCCATAAGAGGCATCATATACAAACTTCAGTCCCATCAGAAAAGGCACCATTGTCATAAACTGGAAGTCCTGGATTGGTGTGTGGGAGCTTCTGGTGGTGAGCCTCTACGGGCTCATAGCCTGGCCAGGGTCTCTGATGCTGCTGTTCCCCATGCAGCCTAGGGGAAGGTGCATTTTGTACTGTATAGTGACCCCTTTTTCATGGGGAAGGTGTCTCATGACAAGGATGAGGCTTTCTCTCTTTGCCCCATTCCCTGCAACTCCACCAATAGTTCAGTATTTTTATTACTTAATTTGGTTGCTCCACTGCCTCTCATAATTCTTAAGGATTTAGCTTTAGTGCAGTTGCATTTTCAAGTCTCCAACAAAATTTTCTCCCAACTGTTTCTCTCAGTCACTGCAATGTAATATTCCCTGGTTTTTGCACAGAAATTGTCAGGACTTGTTTCTTCCAAAATACACATATTAATGCTATTAGCCACTTCCCCATCCAGCCTCTCCCTTGCATCCCCCCCGACCATAAACCCTGCTCAGTGACTTCAGAAAATGAAGGATTCTATCCATTGTGGGAGAAGAAAAAAATCTTACCACTTCCATTTAACAGTATCACAGCCAAACTCAATGATGTGAGAGTTCACATTGGCATTGAAATAGCCCTTGCTAAGGAGAGACACATTCCAGAGGAAATTGATTTTCATGTCACCAACTTATGCATATTTTGAAAATTAGGTTCTGAGCCACGGGGTTTACAGTTGATTTATTTGTCTTTATTTTTTTGCCCAATTTTTTTGAAGGGATTTTTAGTGAACTAACAAGTTGCTTCTGACATGGGCTGAGAAAAGATTCATGCAAAGAATGTGTAGTGCAGCACAACGTGTGAATGCATAAGAACTGTTGATGGCAGTGTATGACCAAAGCCAAGCAAAAAAATCTCTGGGATTCGTAAAGCCTAAAGCTAGAAGGAGATAATGTGGTCTGCTCTCTGTATTTCACAGGCTGCTACACTTCATCCTATTATCCATGTTGAACGCAGTGCTTCCTGTTTAAGTTAAACATGCTTTCCCAAAAGGCATCCGGTTTGGATCTGAAACTGAGCAAGGCTTGCTTTGATAGCTATTTTTTGATGATTGACAAAGTCCAAACAAACGATTACTTTTAATTTAACTTTATCTGGCGTCAGCTTCTGACCACTGAGGATTATGCTCTTCAATTAATGAGCCTGCTATTCGTCCCCATGACGTATCTGTGCTGCGGTCATGTTACTTGTCAGTCTTCTCCTTGTTAAGCTTATATGTTACGCCTTCCTCTTGGAGATATTTTCTGTACCTCAAAGTCTTTCTTTTGTGCCTTTTAAAAGACTTTCAATAGCCTTTTAGATATGCTAAACGTGGATCATAGCCAGCACCTTAATATGTTATTCTGTGTGTCTCCTGGTAATTTTATCAATTAAGAAAATCAGTTCTTTGGCATAGCACATAGAAGTTGAATGCAGTCAATGAATACTCTCAATAGAAATTAATTTAAGAGTATGAATCCAGTTGGTTTAAAGTGAAACTTCCAGCTGGTGACAGCTTGCCTGCTGTCACATCAGTACAGTCACTGCTGGTACTGGTTTTGCAGGATTCTGTAACCATTTTAGCCTACGCCAGAAACAATTTTTTCATGAAACCGCTACGTATCTTAAATTGAAAATTTGTTTGCCACATCCTGGGAAATGTTCTCTTCATGTTCTCATCAGCAGGCATTAGGTGCTTAAAATTCTGCTGATTCTTTTTTTTTGTGGAAAAAAGAAGTTCTTCTGGTGTAAATTGGTTTTTATTTGTGTTTTCTTTGATAATGTCCTTTAGGGAAGGAGTGAGAGAAGAGGAGAATAACCTAGAAGAAGGTACAGATAACTCTAACTGGTATGGTTGTTTTGTCTCAGGCTAGAAAATGGTGATAATAAAGGTGTCAGTCACATTTTGACCATCTTCTCTTAGCTCAGATGACTTCAGCTTTCTGGAATCCCCCACGCTACTTGTCAGGCCAAGGGAGATAACACTTCTGACCAAAGAACTCCTTTGCCTTGCCTTGCTTTCTTTAGCTGGCACAGCTTCACTTATCAGTACTGCTTCACTTAAGAAAGTGTGCATCCATAGGATATAAACTTGGCAATGGTTTTGATAATTGCTGTTTGTGCTGCATGTGGTCAGTGCTTACCCTTGTCATTACCAGTCTCCTAATTGCATCTGGAATTCTGCAAATGTGAGGAATTCAGGCTAGATGTGGCCTGGATTTTTCAGGGCAGTTGCACTTTGACCCTTTTAAGGAGGTGATTGAAGAGGACTGCTGGAGTTATTAGTTTTCTTTATCTCTCCTCACCTCCCTCCTCCAAATAAGCCCCCCCTAAACTACTCAGTACAAGATGTCGGCTTGCACAGTGGAGTTAGTGCTAGGAGGGCATGTTAATGACTCTGTGGGTGAAGCATTCATCACAGTTATTAAAGAAAATAGATTTCAAACAAAAGAAATATTGTATAGATAGGGATAACATGCTAAGAGTTGTATTTCTTCTGTGAAAGTAGGTAGGAAAGAGATTTTATGACTGATTTGTGTTTGTCTCCCCACTCCCACTTGGAGGCTGCTCTTTATTTTGCCAGCATTATTACTTTCTGCAAATGTGTAATCAGTGTTTCTTTGTCACTTTCAGGTAAAGTTCCAGTGATTTTTGTATTATAGCTTTTGCAGGAACATTTGCAAGACAAATTTGCTTGGATTTTAGCACTTTTTTGTAACTGGAGGTATTAACTAAACAGTGGTTTGTGACATGATGCGCTCAGTGACAATACTCAGGGAGTCACAGGGGCTTGTGTGCAGCCTGTTTAAAAAAAATATGTCCCTGGAAACTAGCAAAAGATGTTCAGGATATTTGGATCCCAAAATCTTGGGTTCATTACTTCCTAAGTTATGTGACAATTCACATAGTAAGCTTAAAATGTTGGAAAAAAAAAAGTTACTATTTCTACCATGTTGAGGAAGAGACTTCTAGAAATGCTTTATGTGGCAGAGCAGATCTCAATGTCAGACTTTATTTTTGTGTTTTCATCAATACTTGGCTTTAATCTCACTCAACTGAGTTGCCAAGGGCTAATATGTGAAGTGGCTCTGATTCTACGGAGTCTGGAGGATCTCTGGAGATAACTTAGTACTCCCAATAGCCATTCACTTTCTGTTTATAATTTGGGATCCCTACCTTTAAGCTCTTGGCTCATAGTGTAAGAGCTAAGGCAGCCTATTTGCTTATCAAAGTCATATGTTGTTTTCACTAAGTGTTTTTCTTTGGTGAAATGTATGTTGGAGCTAGAATGGTTAAATCAATACAACCTTGCACTGTCCTCATTTGGTGTAGCAGTGATCTGAGTGGATTACCTCTAAGTGCCGAGTAATCCTTGTCTCAAACTGCTATAATATGGCCAGTAATAAACAGCATCATAAAACTGACATCGCTTCACCAGTGTTTTTCTTTAGACTTAAATGATGGCTTGTATGTGCTTCAAAGAGAGCATTCCTCCTACTAGAAAGGCTGGGAGAAGCCACCTGGAAAGTCAGATCAGCTGCAAGTGCATGTTTTGAGCCTAGGGTAGTTAAATCATTTAAAAACACAGAAAAAGAAATAGGGTAGAAAAAATATATGCATAGAACTCCTTTATCTTGTACATTTTTCAAGCAACAGCCAGAGGGATGGCTTTGACCTTAAAGTAAAGTTCATTTAGAGTACTATGAATTTATCTTGCCTGATAGTTGATATTGTTAATATTTATGAAGAGGAGGTTGTTTATTCAAAACATTTGCTTCCTTTCTGAATGAATCATAGTGATAAAGCTATTGTCTTTTCTCATGTGAAGGGATGGGGTGTTGTTCTGCATCCAATAAAAATACAATAATTTCCACAGATGAAAAGAAAATAATTTTTATTTGAGTTTGATTTGTTTTTATTACAGTAACATCTCAAATCTCAGGCTGAAACCTCCCATTAGAATGAACTGTGCTATACTAGGCATTACTTAAATATTTATTATGGTATTATTTAAATTCTGATAGGAGGCAGTCACAGATGGCTGAACATATGTACATAAAGAGGAATGAAAAAATTTGCCCAAAGACATAAAGTAACAAGCTATTGGCAGAACTCAGACATTTAGATTTGTTATCTGGTCCCCTGCACACATATCCAGTTGCAGATTGGCTGATACTATAAATATATATATCTCTGCAGGACAATATTTGATGAACTTCCTCTCAGATAGACAGACTACAATAGCTGCAAGGGTCCTTTATTTCATTACATACAAGCAAATGCATAAAGTATTAAAAAGTCAAATCATGGAATAGATCTTTGGAGTACCATGCAGTTCACTTAAATCTCAGAAAATGCAACTTTAATAAAGGCTTAGGGCTGTATAGTCTCAGGAGTGAAAAATCAAGCACTCCATATCTAGTTCTAATAGTGCTTCCTTTTAAGATATTGACTAGTTTATTTATAGCTACTTTGCTTTTTGTAACAATGATAATGCCAATGACAAATGAATGTTATAAGAAAAAAGCACCAATTTTTGGACTTATAGGCTGTTTTTCATGGTGTTCGATGTTATAAAGTGCAAATCAATTTTATATGGGGAAAATTTACTTTAGGTAAACATTTTTAATGTTTTTAATTATTTGAGAATAAATGCTTTTAGGTTTGCATCCACCTTAGAACAAAAATACAGAGAGGAAAAATGTAATGGAAGGGCATAATGAGAGCAGAGGAGAAAGACCAAGGAATGACAGCAGCAAAATGAGAGTGAGAGAAATCCTGGTAGGCAGAAAAGGACAAATTAAAATCAGTCAGAAAAAAAGTCTGTGTATGTGTCTGTCTGTCTATCTATCTATCTATCTATCTATCTATCTATCTATCTATGTGTCTGTCCTTCTACCTACCTACCACAGTTGAGAGCTGTGTAATCTTTTCATCTGCACAGTGGATATCAAAAAGGAAATATGTCAGGACTTGCATAAAATGAACATGTTGGCCGTATCCAACCAGTACACCCTTGTTTCCCCAGTCCTGGCCTGGTTGAAAAACCTACCTACTGAAAATATCCACATTTCTTATAGGAGAGAAAACAAGGTTTTCTCTGCACTCTGCACTATCTGGGTAGCCTGCATACCTCCCATGCTTACCCTTCTTCTGCAGGAGATATCACAGGTTTCTCCCACTCTGGAAAACCAATGTTTGTATTGGATGGAACTCAGGACAGGGAACTATGTGTAGGCATTAATTATAGGAATGAGGTTCATAAAGTCTCCCTGTTAGAAAATTAAACACAGAGGTTTCAACTTTTGCAAAGCTGCTATTTCCTCCTCACCTACTTTCTTACTGCAAGAGATTTGTACCAATTTACTGTGCATTAATAGGTGCCAGTTTCACTTAACAGCAATATCATAAGTCAGAATTTTTAAGGTATTTCTAGGGGCGTCCTTGTTTGTTTGTACAGCTTCCATGGTTGCTCCTAAAATTCTCTGGAGTGGAACAGAAAAAACTGCATCATCTGACATACTACAACAACTACATTTGCTGATGCTTGTTGAATTAGGAAAGCCTGAACATGGAGACTGTTTTAGAACAATGGGTAAGATGAAGATATGCTGAGTCCCTTCTCTAGTGGTACCCACAAGGGGACAGTGTGAGGGGGGCTTTTGCACCTTCAAAAGACCACAAGAACTGCAGCCATGGCTACCCCAGGTTCTTCTTGGTCCACTACAGATTAAAGAAGAGCTAATGCTGCATTTGGCCACAGGATGACTTGCGAGCAAATCGCAGGCTGGCTCAAGCTTTGTATGCTACTTCATGGTGTTAATAAAGCAATAGGAAGGTAAACACTGAGGACTTTGGAAGAGGCTAGGTAAAACCCTAAAATGAGAGCTTCTGGCAACCTATGATTTACTTGGACATCCTCACTAATGGGAAAAGGCAAGGAGACCTGATTTCTCAATTTGTCTGGTCTCTAACAGAGAGGTAATAGTTAAGAGGGTGCATTTCAGCTCCATTAATTGAGGTACTGTTGGTTCTTCTATAAAGCCTGTTGCTGTAGAGGAGCTGATGTGTGGAGCCAGGAAACTTCTTCATCGTGTGACTAAAGCTAAGCATGTCAGCTCTTGTGTTTATATTGTAGTTGATATGCCACCATCAACAACGAAAGAAAAAATTTATATTAAAAAGTGTCACAGAACCGGCTTTTTATTTTTCCCCTATACTTTCTGAATCAATTCTTGTCACATAGATATGTGATTCATCTTACTGTTAATCAAGTGCAAATTTAAAGGCAGGCTATTAGGCTCTTTTCTGAAAATGCCACGGTGATTAGGTATAAATTTGATGTTTTAATTTCCTATCTCAGGAGTTTTACTGCTTTGCCTTAAGAGGAATGCCTTAAGAGAGTTAGCTCCATAATTCAAGGACACCTAACTCACAACACCTCACACACTATATGGGCTTCCAACTTGTGCTTTTGACAGCTATTTTTAGGCTGCCATACTTCTGCCTTTGAACACCAGCCTGACTGAGATCCAGGCTGAAAGAGCTGAAGCTACTAATTTTGCCTTAAGTGAGTGCAGATGATCCATCTGTAGCTTGTTGCTTTATGTATAGTGCTGACCCCCCTGGGTGGAGTCCAAGCTTGGCATTCAATGATCTTCATCAGCCTTTTACCTGTGTCTTTCAGTCTTTCAGTCAGGGTGGCAGCATTGTCTCTGGTATCTTGTGTCTAGTAGCACCCACACAAGGTGTGGTGACTTGTGGCTCCCACCTTCTTAAGCGAGGCATTGTCACTACCTGGCTCCAGTATGCTAAGGTTTAAGTCTCACATCCTTTGTTTGGGGTGAGTAATGGTTGTAAACATGTTCCACCTCTCCCAAGATCTGGTATTTTTATTTGGTTTGCTTCCTTCATTGCACTGTAGCTACTCAAGCCCACTTTGATGCCTTGTCAACAAAGAGAGAAATCTTACCAGCAAGGCAGCAGAGGTTCCCTATTCAACACTTAGTCGAACCCATATTCTGCCCCTTTTTTGGGGCCATCTGGCAGAAATTATTTTGCAAAGCCCCTGGAGCAACACTGACCCCCTCCCTTCCAGTGCCTTGGGAAGGTGGCGTGTGTCTGTCTCGTGGCCTCTAAGTAACTGTTGAGTATCACCTGGTGCGAACTGTGGAAATGAGGACACTTTTGAATCTGGTCCTGCAGAAAGCTGGAGTGAAACAGGAAACTGTTGATACTTGATCAGATAGGAATATTAGAACAAAAAAGGAAAATGAGTAGAAGGGAATCTTACTTTTTAGATTTTTAAATTATTACCAAATTACTTCATGTTTTTTTGGCAGTTTGGGCAAAAGGAAACAATACCATGAAACGTGGAATGGCATAAAAAAATAAGAACAAGTGATATGCTTTTAAATATGGATCAAAGACTCTGAGAATGACTTGCAAATTATTTAAAATGAGAAGTCAGGATTAATAACAGGAGGCTGTATCTCTGTTAGCCAAAGAGGTGGTGTTGCAGGAACTGCAGTGTTTGAAGCTTTGCTTGATGTAGCTCTAGTTTGAGCCTTTGGACTGAACGCTGATGACACTGCCAATTTAATGTCATCTGTGAGTTTAGTGTGCACACTTACATCACAAAAAGAAAACATTGGAACTGGAGACATTGGGAGATTTGCCACAGAAATACACTGCATTAGTTGGTTCAGAGCAGAAGGCATGCTGGGGCTATAGTGACAAATAAAGACCAATACCTGTCAAGAAAAGTAAGTTCCTGTACATGTTTCATGAGTCAAGACTCAGTTGGGTCCACAGAGTGTCTTGGTGGGGTGGAGGAGACAAATCACATGAGGTGCTAGTCTCAGGCTTCACACAGCACAGGTAGATGTAGATGCTGAGACATTATGGGGCATGATGATGTCCAGTGTTTGGGAAAAGAAAACTCCAACAAATTCTATCATTTTGCAGGGTAGTAGCAAAAATATTTCTCTTGGAAAGCACTATTATTTGCCTGCTAGCAATCTAAAGAGAGCAATCTTCACAGCATGGTGCTAGACACTTTCAATTCATGGCAGAAAAACTAAGCTGCTCCAGGCCCATCCATCTTGCTTTCCTCTTCTGTTCCCACCTAAAGCAAAAGCAGAGAAGAAAAAGTGCATAAAACTAAGGTCTTTCTCCTTTTCATGAAGTAGAGAAAAACTGAGGAGCTCAAGTTTTGATAGCATAGAGTTCTAAAACTTTGAGGGAAATATTTGAGAGAGACTGCTGGGGAAAGGCAAGCTCTTTATTTACTGTGCAATAAACAGTGAAAAAGGACAGCTACTACATACCTGGTCCAATTTAAAAAAAATAACTTCACCTAATCTTCAAAACAAAGCTAAAAAGAATAGCTATTCTTTCCACTTATTATAGGAAAATATGGTAAAGTGCAAGTTCCTTTAACCCTGACTTACAAGTTAGCAGAAAATTAAGTCCAAATTAGTTAAATATTTATGGAAACTACTCTGTAATTTCAGTTACACTACCATGCTGGGAAGCATGGGCTGTTGGCAAACTTCTCTTTTGTAGAGAAGCTGAGGAACGGCTACACTGCTTAAAAACTGGTGATAGAACCAGTGGTGTCTAAATGAAATATTGAAACCTCCACAAGTGATACACACACATACACTATGTATTCCTAGAGTGTGATGTGATACCGTATCCACCCAGATGCTGCTAATATGTGAAAATGTTGTAGATACGTGTGACAGAAAGTAATGCAAAAAGCAGGAGGGCTGAAAGAGGTGGTGACGATGGGCTCAGGTTATTGCTAAGGATAACAAGTTTCCCATATCCCTGTGTTTACTTTTTTTTCCTAGAAAGGTTTGAGAGAGAAAGCTGCTTCATGGAAGAAAGTGGTTTCACTGAGCCAAAGCACACTGTGTACAAGAAGCTGTGGGCTCTTACAGTTTCTGTCTCTGTAGGGAAATTGGTGACTTTCCACAAGTCACAGCAGAGTAGCGGGTCTCCTTAGAACTGTAGTGTGCCATGGAAAGAGGCCAACTCTAAAAGGTCAACTGAGCATACCGTTTCCAAGTCTGGAACAAGTGCTGGAGCAGGGGAGTGTGCACCATAACCCACTGCACTGTGCAAACACATCCTTTAGATGCAGACCATTTTGTGATAACTCTCAAAACACTGTGCTTAATCACTCTGCCGAACCTGAAACATATCATAGAAGAGTTAGAAGGGACCTTCAAGGGTCATCTAGTCCAGCCCCCTGCGGTGAGCAGGGGCATCCTGCACTAGATCAGGTTGCTCAGAACCTCATCAAGCCTGGCCTATTTGCCCCTGGGGATGGGGCCTCCACCACCTCTCTGGGCATCCCCATCATTAGTGCCTCATTATCTCATTGCCCAATGGTAAGGAAGTTCTTCCTAATGTCCAATCTACACCTACCTTGCTCTAATTTAAAACCTCCATTTGGACCGAAATAGCAGACCTAAGGTTAAAGTCAGAACCCTAGAGGTCCGAGCTGAAATAAACTGGAAGTCCCAGGTCAGAAGTGAACTAAAGCATTGGGAACATGCAGATTTAGCAGATGCTCTGTCAGTCTTCTAGAGGAGAGCTGCTTAATGAAAGAAAGAGCATAAGGCCATGTATGCCAGGTGCAAAGGGTCATTGAGCTGCGTGGTATATTGGGTACCGTGTCTCATCATGTCTTGTGCACTTTGCTGATGTTATCAAAGAACTTTAAAGTGGGGTGTAGATGTACATAGACCTGAAGTATACAGCTGTGTTGGCAAGTGAAGGAACGTAACCATGCTCAACACAAGACAAATGCTTACTGTGTGCCACTGTGTGTGCTCAGCAAATAGCTAAGATTCCTTAAGGTTTTAGGGGACTGATACATTCCCCTGTGTTTTTGACAACAGTGTGTTAACAAAAGGAAAAAAAAAAGAGAAATAAGAGGTTTAAAGCTGTTGCTTACAGACTTGAAAGTGTCACTTGATGAAGCTTTGCAGATTTTCCTGCAAGCTTTTCATGACTTTATTCAAAATTTCATACCGGTCACACCAAATCAAGCAAAAAAGGCCACTAGGTTGCAGCATATGCAGAATGTTCTTCTGAATGGAAAGGCATTTCTTGCTCCTGTTTTAATTTAGCAGGCAAAACCTGATATTCTTGCAATTATTCTTGCAAATAAGTGGAGTAGCCTGTAACTTGACTAGAAGTCTTCCAGCAGAACTTTTCAGTGAAATAAATTTCAGTGACACAAATTGCTAAACCAATGTATCCAGAATATTTGTTCTGGCAATAATACTGATTTTACTGAAGCTCACCAAATCTGCCTTAGATTTCTAAGGAAACTATTCCTAGATAATTTTATCCTGATACAGGGAATACTCACATTAGCCTTTGAGGTTTTGGTCTGCTTGCTCAGCGAAAATAACTTTTTCAATGCTCCTGTTAGCAATGTCTCTGAGAAAGTAATTTTCTCTGAGCAGCTATAAATATGATCCACAAAAACTCTTTTGGTCCAAATTAGGTACTGAATAATGCATATTTATAAATAATGCATTTGGAAAAGAGAGGAATTAAAAACTTTTTCAGAGACCTGACAGGAAGAAAAGTGTCTTTTTCTTCTTAATGTATTGGACTGAAGTAGTAATCCTATAATAATCCTTTACCTCGAGATGCATTAGGGTTATGATGACATGGAGCATAACTAGAAATAAGGAGTAAAAATTAAACAAAAATAACAGAAACTCTAATTTCTAAGATTTGCAGGCACCTTGTCATTTTACATGCGCACAAAGTAGACAGTTTTGAATGGTGATGTTATTTGCTGTGCAGAAATGTAATAATTTATGTCTCTTGTAGTCTCTATTTTTTAATTCTATGCTGTTTCCAACATTGAAAAAGAAGTGTAGGAGCATCCTAAATATTTCAACATAATGTAATAATATTATGATTTGAAAGTTGAAACTCATGTGGTTTTGAATTCGGAAATCCTGGGGACTGAGAATTGTGGTTTGTGAAGTTGTCCTGTATGTTACTCTGGGTTATTATGAGATTTCTGTTTTTCTTTAATATTATATTTCACTGGTTAAGACATTCCTTCGCTTGATGCATTAAAGAGGAGTAAAATTAAACTAGCATAACTCACTAGATTTAGTGATGTACCTATCATGATGTCAGTGTCCCAGGTTTTCTAGAATTCTCTTTAATTAAAAATAACATCTGATTTTGAAGAACATTTCACATATTCATGGCCCAATATTTGTCTTGTATGAGAATTCTCACTATAGAGCCCTGTTCTGAGAGGAGAATTTTTGTGACAGACTGGTACTGGGGATCCTCACTTTTAACGGGCTCTTCGACCAAAAAGTTTTTCTTCAATCACTGTCCTATTAATTTTTCAAAGCTGTGTCCAGACTTTTCTGCTAAGACATTATGTGCATGCCCTGGGATTCTGCTCCATGTGTTGCTAACAGATCTAGTGTGGCCTGTGGAAAATGGGGAGTGAAATCATGTTCTCAGGATTTGTCCTGACGGGGAATTGATTGGGGCATGCAGAAAAATGGAACATAGGAAAACATTTTCAAGTCCCTGATCAGATATAGCCTGAGACCTCATCTGTAAAAGTAAGCATTTATCCTATATCAATATCTATATTTATATCCATATCCATATCTATATATCTACATCTCTGACACAAGGTCATTAATGAACAGCAGTGGATTATATTGTCCTGAGTTTCCATTTGTTATTAATCCTGAGATCGTGTTTCCTCTAAATTATAAAAATGTTTGTCATATTTATGCAACCATGGCAGACATTTACAGCTTTTGAGATGCCATGTTAGTCATATGAATTGAAATTAAAGCTACTTGCCTAGCTGCTAAATCCTATGAAGTGTTTGACTTGTGCATGCTTTCTTTCAAAATGTTGGTCATTTTGTTTAAAAATTATGATGTAAATAGCCTAAACAGATACAGTAGTTTGGATTTTCTCATACAGTCATCCCAAAGGCCAGAATCCCTTCCCAGTATTGGAGACAATATCCTTACTCTTCTTGCAGGCATTGCAGAAGAGCATAGGTTTTAATAGCACTAATAGCTCTGTTGCCTGTCCTCTTTTGCTGGGGATCGAAAGGTCATCTGTGCTTTTTGAGCTTCTTAGAGCAGGGTGGCAAAGCTGTACAAGGTTTTGTGGCCCAAGGTGCATTATGGTTTACAAGACACTATGGCTTACAGAGAAATGTCATGACAAGGATCACACATGTGACCCTCATGACCTCTCAACTTGAATGATTAAGCTTCCTTTAAAGCTGGATTATTTGAAGCAGACTCTAGCATGAATCTAGAACAAATATCTAATTGCTCTTCCTCTGCTGTGAGATGCATAAACTCTTCCACACTTCCTGTAGGAGGGTATATTATTTAAAAAAAATTATTTTGGTAATTTTATGGAAGAGACCAGAACTTCTTACTGTTGACCACAGCTTTTTGCTGTTGCATTTCTCACTGTGTGAAATACTGGCTAGTTTGGAATGTAAGTTCTCTATTTAACCACAGTCCTGGGGATGGGGCCTCGAATTTATTCCTAATTAAACAATTTTTCATAATTATCATTCCATTCCATTTTAAAAAATGACATTTGCATCTATTGTTAATTTAAACTACATAATATAGAACATAAAAAGGCAACAAGGGGAACATAATTCTGCTAAATCCCAAGTGTATAAAGAGGACAGTTCATAGTTCATCTGACTCTGCATACCCAAGGTGACAAGTTATGATAGAGGTGTCATCCCACCACATGCTTCATAAATTCTTTTGAGTAATTTATCCTTACAAATTTTTAGTCTGAAGTATTCATCTTACAAGATCACCATGCTCTGGATATGATACTTGAGACCTACTTTTCTTACTCCTTGCTAGGTATATGTAAGCCAATGTACACTGATCTGCACAGCAAGTCTCTGTTCCTTAGCAAACCAGTTAAAGTTTTTCAATTAAAGCAATAATTCATGTGCTCCTTGTTCTAAATTAACAAGTACAGCTGGAGCTGAGTCTTGGTGGACAATGGAAAACAATACCTAGTGAAGAATCTCTATCCATTATCTGCCTAATCTAGCTAATACCATAATGTGATGTGCCTTTCCTCTTGCTTTCTTCCCCCAAGCGACTCAATTAAGTCTTTCATACCTAATCCTGCTTAATATACAGGTGTGGCACCTGAGAACCCACAGGTGTTTTGGAACACCTCACAGAAAATGCAGTTGTAGCCATCATTTGAACATTATGTGGGGACACCTACTTCAGGTACCAAGACTATACACCTGTGAAAGGAGGGACTTGTGCTTTGGATCTCTGCCTTTGCCAAGAGGCTATATACCTCATCTATAGGTCCCCCCTCCAGGATAATGTGGCTGTGGGACTGCATGGAAAGCTGTGTGGGTAGGCAGGGACAGTCAACTCTGCCTCTGTAGCTTCAGGCCATAATGACTTTTTTGTAAGTAGGCTTCTGGTCCTTGCTTAGGACTTACCCTGTGGGCAGAGAAGGCTGCCATGACAAGGCAATTGTGCAGCTATCCCACCTTTGATATCCAGCCTCTGTTATTCAAAATCTTTGGTTTACCAGGGTAAGCCTGATACTACAGAAATACTCTTGCAGTAATCACCTCACCTGGGTTATGTATTGGTGGATCCTTTTTGGCTCAGACTCTGAGACATCCTGTATCCTTGTGTGCCAGGGGACTTTTAAGGCTGGGGAAGCCTACTTGCTCACTTTAGACTTTCAGTTCATCACTGAAGATGAAAGGTTAGTAGTCCACAACAACTGATAGGTGTGAATGACAGTTTATTGGGTTGTGTTCTCTTGAAGCCACTCTAGCATCCTTATGGATACTGGTTGTGGCTGAGACAGCTGGTTTGGGCTCACTCCACTTGAAAGTCTATTTCTAGCAACTGAAGGTATAAGAGAAGGGCCAAGAAAACTAAGACTACGTTTTTCAGTGACGGAAGCATGTAAAAGAGTGGGCAAATATCATGCCTCCAAATCAGTCTTAACAAAGTTCCAGCAGAACTATTTTAGAATATCTTAAATGTAAATATTGCATTTTAAAATAATTGTGCATCTTGGTTCCTTTTCTTTCTGCTTTAAGTGATGGTTAGACACACAGGTTTAATTTGTTTGACTAATTTTCCTGTTACAATGCTATAATCTGATCCAGGTAAAGACATACAACTGTTCAAAGCTTTCAACATTTGTTTTCAATGTTAACTCTCCAGCTGTGGTTAGAAAAATAATTCTTCCAGAAATCTGATCTGCATTGCTTCCTTTTGTAGTGCTTTTGAGTTCTTTCAGTTCTCTTCCAAACCTGCAGTAATGGTGTTTCTCTGTAAATCATATTTACTTTCACAAATCCTACCTAAAGAATGCAAGAAAGAAAGCAAACTCTCTTCTAAATCAGCAGTGACTTGAGCTCAATGGAGCAAAAATACCATTCTGCTACATTCTTCAGTGAAGTGCTTTCATTTAGCTCACGTTAATTAAGACCATCAAGCTTTTGAAATTGTACTAATTTTCTTTCACTAAACATTAGGAGTAACTTCCAGGAATAAGAAAAAATAAAACTAAGCCCTTGAAGTGGCAAGGTTTACTTTGTTTAACACAGAAATATAGTAGATATTGCATTTTTCTAGATATTGTTCCATAATGGAAATATTTTACAGTCAAAGCCACTTTTATACTACCTTAGTAACACTAGTAATTTAGTCTTGCACATTATTTCAAAATAAGTATAAACAGGATAGAGCAGTGCATTAAATGCATCATGGCTGTTCTATTGAATTCTCTTGAGTACTCAAAAGTACATGGCTGTACTCTTGAGTTTCAATTTCTTTCTGTTACAGTAAACACAGCTTTTTATAAAGGCATGTTTCATACTTTCCATTCTAATGTATGACATACATTTCTCTTAAATAATAGTTTTACTGCTGCGAATCTTGATTGTAGCTGTTGAATAATTACTCCAGAGCAGATAATTCCAACAAAGACAATATAAAATCCTTGACAATTTCACATACAGATTGGATCCTTTTTTTGGAGCCTCCTAAGATAAAGACTTCAAATTTTTTCATCATGAAATACACTATTTTGGTGTTCCAAATTCTAATTACTTCTAGAAGTGATAAATGTCAACACAAATGCCCTTTGGGAAGAGGATGCCTTAAAATGATGTTTCTGTGTGTAGCTGCTGCTTAAGAGAGAAAAAGAAAGTGCAAGCACAAGCTGAAAGGCTTGTTAATTTAATCTAAAATAAATAAACTAAATGAGCTTAGAAAAAGATTACATAAATTCATTTCAAGAAAATGCAGATCACGAAACATGTTACATTTAACTTGGATTGCATAGTCTCTCTCTCTGTTTGAGACATGGACTTGTTTTCCTCACCCTTTTTTTTTCTTTTGTTGCCACAGGGCAATAAGTTTAAAGATGTCACAAGAGGTCTTTTTGGGAAAACTTTTTGGATAGTCTCTTTGATTTAAATACTTTCTTCTCTATTCTTACCAGTTTAATTTTAATATTTGAATTCTAAGAACAATAAACTTCAGTAAAATGCTGGAATAGGTTGAAATCAAAAGCTTAAGGATAGCGAGGTTATGAGTTTTAAGGCTTTCAGAACTTTTAATTAGACAATGTAAACATGCTTTCCTGTCAGGTTAATGTTTTCATGCTTACTGTTGGATTTGTTTTGCTGCTTTCTTACTATGGTCTTTTAAAAATAGAAAAAGCCAATTTGTACTTCCTCTGTGTTTTGGAAAATGCTGAAATTTGGGAATCAGCAAAACGTTTAGACAAAACTTTTCATTGTCGGAAGGCTTCCTTTGGCTCCTTTGAAATTATTTTTTCTGATAGCTTGTAAGTATTAAAACTATATATGTATATATAAAAAAGGTACTTGAAAATATTAATGTGTGTAATAAAAATCTGATTTTGCTATGTTTACTTACATGTTGACGTACATTTTTCTCTCATTTTTTGTTCTGCTAATACCAGATGGAACTTTTTGAAGGGTGAAATGCTATTCAGCATAACCAGGCATTTGGGAATCATTGAAAAATAATTTAAAAACCTTAAGCCAGAAATAGTCTTAACTTTCTAGAAAAAAATTTGCCACATTTCACATGTTCACCAAGTATATAAGCTTGGAGACACATTTTACTGAAATTCTTGTCTTATAAGTATGCTTTCTCCATGACTTGCATTTCTTTTTTTAAAACTAAAGCAGGAAAATTTCTGTTAATTCAGATATTACATATAAACATGTTCATTTATAAAGGTATTAATGTGAAAGAATATTAACTTAATTTTTTTCCTAATATCCTCCTACAGGTAGGAGAAGTGTCTGGCTATGAAAACCATGGAAAAGAAATGTAGGCTGTAATCTTTCAAAGACTGTGTGCATGAAGACAATGGGACTACTCATGAGTATAAATCCAAATGTGCATTTAATATTTTTCAGAAATTACTTTAAAGGAAAATATTTGTATGTAAGACATGTTATTGTAGCAGCTAATATCATAAGAAATTGTTTTTCATTGCTTCTCAAGCCCTTTGTTGTACAGTAATCCGTGCTTTGGCAAGAAGAAGAAAATTGCAGCAGTATGAACTCAGAAAGAGGAGAAAGATCACATAAAATCCGTATTTTGCAATTGCTAAAATATGTAGGTGGCTTGCTCTTTTCTGCTTATTTCAGAAATTGAAGTACATGCCAATCTAACACTTTAAGTGACTAGGTGTCTCTTACGTGTCCAAAGGCTAAGTGCTGGAGATGAAGGTTGTGAAATAGAAATAGGAGTTATGATGCCTTTGAAAATAAAAAAGCAGGATTTTTCACAAGATTTTAAAAGGCTTAAATTACTTACTTTTATTATGATGACTGTCTCAGTTGTACCTAAAATAATATCCTGGATTAAAGTACCATTGTTAGAGGCCATTCAAATTTACAGCATGAGTGAGTCTGGAAAGAGCTCAGACAAGATGAAAACACAAGTGAAGTCATGAGGACAAGGTTATTCTGGCAAGTGACTCAGGAGTATAGCAGATAATTAATATACAGAAAACATTTTTTAAACTAGAAATAACTTTAAAGGTTATTTTATAAGAAGTTCTAATATTTTCAAATAATTATATTTGAATTATCTTTTTTTTCCATCTGTTTTTTGATAAATAAAACCTTTCAAAGTATTAGGAAAACTTTGAAAAGATAACTGCAAAGGAAATCTTTTTTTTGAAGAGAGAAAACTTCATATTTCATCATTAAAACTTTTCATGAGTCACTAGATGTTTGACTTAGTTTAGGCTTTGAATATAAATAGCTCAAATATCTGAAAGCTGAATCTAGATCTGACAGATATTGGTGTAGCTGTGAGAATTTTTTCTTTAAAGCATACAGAAAGATGTGTAAAAACAAGTAAAAGCACCAGGTTAGAAGTACATAAATCCACTAGTCCTACATGTCCTTATGTCATCAGGAGTGTGAAGTAAGCCAATAGAATTAAATTAATGTTTTAGAGGCTCCAAGTGCAGTAAAAGAATTTTGCCTGGTTCTTGTTTTTATCATTTTTCCTGTTTCCAATCAAAAATATTTAGTCTGTGACTTAATTTCTATGCTAACCACATGTAACAAAAAAGGCCTTCCAGAATAATCACCCTTCTCTGGTATTTCATGTGACAGGAGGGAAAGAAAAGACCCTCTATACAATGCTGAGCTTAAAAATAAACTTTTCATGTTTGCAAATAAGTGAAAGCACAATGGGATTCTGTGTTTCAATCTTGTGTGTGTATTCATCATGGATGCTTAATTATAAGGCATAGAACTAAAGCTGAACTGTGTACCCCTGGTTACAGGACCCAGGGGAAGACTGGATTCACTGCTTGGTAACTTGTTCCTCAGGGGCCAATTAAAAATACACCAGGTAATGTTAAATAAAAAAATATATAAATCCAACACACTGAAGATTTTACTCATTGCTTGAAATTGGAATCAAGAGTATCTCAGTAAAATGACCTTTTTATTACCTGCTTTATATGAAACATTTAGCAATATCTGTAACTTCTAATTTAATCACTATTTATGGTCAGAAATGCAAAAATGTTTTAATTCATACTTCTTCCAATACTCAACTGAAGAACAGGTATGATCTGCTTTGGTAAACTGTCTCTGCACTCTTACAGCCCCTACAAGAAAATATTCCACTTCTTTGTCTGCTAATGTTCATAGAGAGCAGCATATGAAGGAATTTCAGATTTTGTTTATGCCAGTAATTTAATCTTAAAGTCATAAGAGCCTGTTTATTTTAGCTCTGCTAGTGAGGAATTCTTTTTGCTTTTGGATAATCACAGTTAAGAGTGTTCTTGAATAATTCATCACTATAGTTTTGAACACTTCACTGTATCAGATCTCAGAAAATATACCAAGAAAATGAACAGGAAAGGCATAAATCACACGCAATGTATTGCAAATGTATGTGCATGAAAAATATAGGCTTTGACTCTTTTTTCATTTTTATCTGCTGTGAAGTTGGTGTGGTTGCTTAAATTTAATAAGAGTAGCTCCCAGTTTGCAATGGTGGAAATGGTGAAAGATACAGGATTAAGACTTTATATGCATGGATTAAATGGTAAATGCAGGAGCAGATATTCATATTGCAGTAATGCACTGGCTCATGTTTAAACATAGATGACTGTATCAACAAGCAAACAGCCATTAACAAGCAGCTGTTAACTCTGTTGGAGATTTTATCATATGCATGAGTACTTTTTGCTAATGAGAAAATGCTTCATTTGTCAAAGTAATGTTGGTTTTACAGAGATGAAATTACAAGTTCCTTGTGTTGTACTGGGAATACCAAAGGAAGTAAAGAATGAATTAATTGTTATTAGTATACTTGAACAGATTATTAAAAAAACCCTGAAAACTTATTTAATGAGACTGGAAAACTCTTCAACTGAGAAACATGGTTTGCTAATAAATTTGTGAAAAAAATAAATAGGGAAGAAATGGGTGGGAATGCTGCTTACCTGTAAAACCCTATTATTTACACTTTCAGTCAATAAAAGTAATCTGAATTACTCATTTAAATACCTTTTGTAGGTAACCAGTGAGTAATTACTCTCTGCAAGTTTTTCTCTCCTTGGTGGATGGGAAAGCTGCAGTTTCCATGAGGGTCCCACATCCCTGCAGCACACACATACCTTCATTATACATTAACACTGAATAACTCACCAAGAGACTGAATAAATCACACAAACAGCAAGTAACAAAGAATAAGAAAGCAATGACTAAATTAATATGTGGATATAAAAAATAAATTAATATTAAACTACCTTTTAATAGTCTGAGTTTGCAAATTTGTAGTAGTGGTTGTCGCACATAAGAGCCCATTAGAAGCTTTTCTATTTTTCCAATAGAACAAAGCAGCTTTATTTAAATAGTTTTTCCCGTTAAGGTCTTACAAATCCAATGCCATGAGGCGTCTGGACACTCACGAAAATTCCTGAGCTTAGAAACCAGAAAGGTCAGGAGGAAAACCAATCCTGAGATACCCATCAAATCTGGAAACAGCAAAGCAAGTAGTTAATTTTAAAATGCTGGGAGTTGTAGTTTTGTGGGCTTTTCTTAAATGTAAAAAAATAATATAGTGTGCTGCAGAAGTCTATGTTTAACATTTGGAAAACAGAGATAAAGAAAGCATTAATTAGCCTTTGTGTTTAGAGCATAATTGAAAATATGTGAGGTATATGTGTAGACTTGAAATAATCTTATGGGAATCAGTAGTTGCTATAATTCCATGATTCTTTATTACAGCCTGTGGCTGGCATTTCACTATGTTTGTTAAATTTATTCTTGACTTTAAGTTCATCATCTCTAAAGCTTTTAAAATGAGTGTAGAGTTTGGGAAGAGTCTTTATTAAAGGAAGCCTCTTCAAGGTCTTATAGAAGCTTGGGGAATCATGAACTAATGAGAGCTGATCTCTGCAAATGTCAGACAAGCTTGGGCTAGAAATATATGACAATTATTTTCTTTATCAAATCACAATGACTATTGAGGATACCCATTAAGTTGCATGTAATTACCAGTCTTAAAATATTAAAATTTTTATATTGTGTGTAAAGGACTAATAGTGCTTTCGTAAGGCCTAAAATGCCTCTGATAAAAGTGGCTCATACCCAGAGTATTGGAGAAAAAGAGTGGAATGTGGCTCATGAGCAGACTGAATAGAACAGTAGTTTTACAAGACCATGGAAACTTGACCAAGTTATTCATTTTATGTTCACCTGAGGACCTTAATAATCTGGCAGTGATCACAAAATCTTGATCCTGAAATCATCTACCTCTCACAAGGCTGTTGGAAATGTTGTCACCTTCCTGCCCCTTCCAAATTACATAAATTATTGACATTTATATCATCATATCATCTTAGCAATTTCTAACCAAAGGTGTAAAAATGCCAGTTTATCTGCCAGAAATTTTTCAGGTAGGTTTAATTAATTTGGGACATGTGCTAGAAGAGACACTCCAGACTGGCAGAAGCCTGCTGTGCATCTCATTGGAAGGAATCAAGGAGTCATGCTCCATGTGTGTCCCTTTTCCTGTAAGAGGGTAGTACTGGTGTAGATGCTGATCAGAAAGAGTGCTTTGCTGTAAACTGCTCACTAGTACAATGCAAAGCAATGAATTCAAAACTTACAGGATTTCAGGGGCAATTGAAACTAACTTCCCAGCGAACTGATTTTGGAGAACTGCTGCTTTTGCTGCCAGTGAGAATTACTGCTAGAGAGATTTTAGAAAAAATAAATTTAAAAAGGTCTGACCAGCCTTGGCATGCCCACACAGTGGACTACAGCAAACAAATCCCTCTGGCTTCTATGGCCCCTGGTCACTGCTGTTGGTGAGACATCCTAGTGTGAAGCAGTGGCTGGCTAGAGAGGGCAGGCAGTGGTAGGTATCTCCCCAGCAATTCCAAGATATCAGTCTCCAAGGGAGAAACCTGAAAGTCCTTGTGTTAACTTGGATTCAGCTCCTAGCCCTGCCTTAAAGCCTTGAAAATCCTGTCTGGAGACAGGTGAGTGTTTTTAAGGAACCTCCCTGTTATAGACTTGAATCTGGGAACCTGGGCATGCTGAAATTGATTTTTCAGAATCTGGAGTAGTCCCAATGGTGCTGTCCTTCTGCCAGGAAGCTGCAGATTCTGGTATCTTTGGAGACTACTAAGGGAAGCTAGACAATTCAGGCCTTTAACGAGAAAGTCAGATTCACTGAGCAGTTGAGCAGAATTTCCAGGTTCCCTTGGAAATGTCATGTTTCACTGTTCCTGACGTGAAAATGTATATAAAACTCTGACTAATAATATGTCAGCTTTTTTGTTGTTTTGTTTTCTTTTGGGGTTGATTCAGAGGGAAATATTACTATTAATATTATTTTTGAGCAGATGATCTGCTAATCGTCTCTGCCTCTGGGTAATCTTTAATTTAATTTCCTAAAATCATGCTGCATTCCAATTCCTTTGGGTTACCCCTAAGACATACAAATTACTTTGCCAAACTACAAAGATCTAGTTTTCTCTGTGGGGGAAAAAAGACCCTAAAATTGTCTGAAATAAGTGTAACAAATAGCTCAAGTCTTCTAGAGCTCTTTCCTTTCTGAATGGTCACTGTCCTAAATTGCCTATGGGGTTTTACTAAAGGAGTCCTTTCTTCAAATGTCAAAACATCTGATTCTGGCTGTTGCTGTCATCTCAGACTCTTCAGAGGTTCAGCAAACTGATCTTGTTTTGTGTCTCCCCTCTCAACAGAGAAAGGAAATAAGTCTTTGTCCCTGAGTATGACTTTGGCCAGATAAGTCCAGTTGTCATCAGTCCCTGGCCTAATAAAAAAGATACATGACATGTAATTTTAGAAGTATCTAGATGTTAGTAAAGAACTGATGTTTGGGTGGATAATATTCAAAAGAGGTAATGAGAGAAGGTGGAAGCCTGAGGAAAGGATTATAAGGTTTGGAAAAACATTACTGGCTAATCATGGCTAATCTTTGGTTTGAAGAAGCAGCAGATGATGAAAATAACCACAGAACATATAAAAAGAATAAGGAACTATGAAGCATATGTCCATTGAGTGTATATTTTTATACACTCTCCATGCCTGAGCCCTGGCCTCACAGCCATGGTATGTAAGCCATGAGGATATATGTAAGCATTTTAGAGCTTGTCCTGAAAGATCAGCACTGCCTTTATTGTTCCATATAATCATTGTATTTTTAAACATTGTTTTTGCAATTCAGATTTGAACAGCCACAGTATTTTACCCTGTGGGTAGTCTTTACAAAGGAAAATCTTGCAAGCTGCAGGTGGAGTCAGTCTTTCTGAGAGTCTTGCTTACAACAGGAGATTCCAACTTCACAGCTAGTTCAGACTTTTCCCAGTATTCAGATAAGCTCAGACACTTAACTCTTCATTACTTGTTCTTAGTTTGGTCCATCAGACTACTTAGTTTTCTTCTAATAAAAGATATTGGCAAGCCTCAACAGATTATCATCCAAAGCCTTAACATCTAATATAGCTCCTGGCCAGGATTTAAAGCTGCATTTCACTTCCTAAAGAAGAATTTACTGAATGTCATTGTGCCATTTGGATGCTGCTAATAATTGCAAATTAATGTTCTAATACAAAAATGAACCAAATGAAACTTGGTAGGAGTGAAAGTGAACTAATTAGTAGCATTGTCTTTATGTATGTCAAACATGACTATTATCAATTAAGCATATGTTTTCCCAAGATGTTCTAAATGGGGGATGTCCTACATGAGGGAGTCTACTGCTGCAGAATTGCTGTTGCTTACATCCTAACAGACATCTGCAGAAGTTGCATCCTACTGAGCAATGCAAAACTGAATTTATATTTAAGAATATTTAACTGGGTTTTGTTTGGGTTTTTTTGTTTTATTTATTTTTAGGCATTTTTTTCTATTAACAAAGAGTTTCAAAGAGTTTTACTCTGTTTGTCTTGGTAGTATAATCTGTGGTGGTCTGGAGACAGAAGAACCACATGAAACTGAAGTGACCTTTTAGATGAGCATTACTCTTAAAGAAGCTGTTGGTCTTGGAATCTCTACTGAAGGCAACAAGCTGTAAAAGGGTTTCCTGCTGTATAAACTGAAGCAAATTAGGAGTATGTTACAGCAATAGGAGTTCTTATTTTTCAAAACAATCATGGAGCATTTCCATCTCTGTGTTCTAGCTCTGAGTTATCTGGCAAATGCTATCTGAAATATCCCAGAATTTCCTCTGTACACAGCCTCTGTCAGGTTGGTCAGCTACTGAATGAACAGGAGAAAAAAGATTCCACCTGCACTATTTGACTTGAAGCATCATGAAAAAGTCAGCAGCATAGCTTTATTTTTTTGTTATTTTTTGTGTCTCTGTAGCTTCCATATGGCATAGTCTCTGCTTTGCTTCAAGCTCGAATGCCCAGGAGCATCTATTGTTTTGCTGGCTGGATCTGAGTTAGGAGTACCAAAAGCTAACATGAGACTAGCAGGAAAATGGCTAAAAATACTTTGCAGAAGTAGAAGTATGGATTTCTTTCCTTCATGAGAATCCAAAAATTCTGCCAGATGCAGTTAATGTTGAAATCAGTAGATGTTTCTAATTAGTAATCAGAAACAAGAAGACCTGATGTTTCTTTCTGTTCCTGGGAGAGTTTCTAGCTGTTGTTTAGACTCTCATTTTGTTTTGATAACACCAATGAAAATTTGGGTTCTGTTTGGTTTGTGTTAACTTCTGATAGATGTAATGTTCTCTCGGTGAAAAAAGCCATGTATTTGCACTAAACCTAACATTTATAATGTATATACTTACAACAATTTGTTTGAATTAATTTTCACAAATTTTTAAATTGAATAAAAAGCTAAAGGCAGCTGATTTTATCAGGCAACAAATACAATTCAGCCTGAGGTTACCTGTTAGTTCATAGGCCCCTGTAAAATCTCTGCTAGTCATGACACCAGAAATACTCCTGTTGCTTCCAAGCTGTGCAGATGGCTGTGGGGTCTGTCAGCCAGCTCAATGACCTTTATTGAAATTCAGCCTTATGACAGATTTAATTTCTCTTCTTGATCCCAAAGCAATACGATTACATATTTCTACAATCTTTACCATTTCTCTCTTCTGTCCTATTTCACCTATCTGTTGTGGTAGCTGAATGCAGATAGTGTTCTCTACTAGCACCACCGGAAAAAAAAATAAATACAAGCATCCTATTTTAAAAAGAATTGCAACTCTGCCTTATGCTGACAAGGTAAGGGAATTTGAAGCAGAGGTTCTCCCATTTCTTGCTAGTGTACAGGTGCTGATGTGACATTATAGAACAATTTGGTTGGAAGGGACCTTAAAGATCTTGTTCCAACACCTCTACCATGGGCAGGGTCTCCTCCCACTAAACCAGGTTACTCAGTCCCTCACCCAGCCTAGCCTTAAACACTTCCAGGGAGGAGGCATCCACAACCTCTCTGGGCAACCTGTTCCAGTGTCTCACCACCCTCATAGTGTGAATCCTGCGTAAGTGTGCCTTTGACCACAGACATCCACAAGTTTATGCTTTCACATTGGAGGAGTATCTAGTAGAAACTACAATACAGCATCAGTGAGTCATTATCAGAAAAAACAGCAAAAAAAAAATTAAAATTAGCTGAAAATCAGTTTCTTTTTAGTCCAAACTGTGTATATATACACTAAATGTTTTCAAATGAATGGCTGAGTTGGCACTCAACTCACATCACCCAGTTCTTGTGCTTTTCTAGCAATAATCCTTATGTAATTACACATTTGACATGTGAAAACTGCCAATGTGGTTTGACACCGCTTAACAATGTGTAATCTTTCATGCTACAATCTGTAATTTTCTTAGCCATATGAGAGACTATATGCTGTCAACTCTCTGCAGTCTGGGTTCATTGGAACTGACAGGCTGCATATTTGTTAGCTTATTTTTGCTTACTCAACACAGAACTGTATATTGAATTCCAGCTCTGATTACATGAACTTGAGAGACAATTTCTACAGCTAAAATACTGTTAATTCACTCTTGCTGTTGTAAATCTTTGGCATGGATGGACTGGGATTACTGCTGCATATGGAAGTGGTCTCTAATTTTCCATCAAAAGCAGATTACAGTTTCCACTTTTAGATATCTGTTCTTCAGTTGATTTCTTCATAAGTAATGAAGAAATGTTGTAAGCATTACAAAATAAAGGCTACTTTGAACTGAAGACAATTTCAGAATGGCTGATTCTCAGTCTTAATCAAAGAATTTCATATGGGAATTTCCAGACTCAATCCACTTTGCCATGATTTATACATGGCATTACGAATAAGAGTCAGAGAACAGGCATTTGAGATATTACATTAGTTTTCTTTAATCTTTTCTTCACATTTGGAAATGTAATCATTTGACTGAAATAGCAACACAGGCTCTAGAATGAGAGAAGGGGAACATATTTGAGATCATACACCATAATATGATGGAACCATTATGGAAATTGTTTTCAAAGGTTTGCAGAATGCTTTCAGATTTAGAAGACAAAAAACTAGTGCCTTAAGCGCAGATGGATGAACAGAACATATGTTAAGAGTCATTTTATAATTGATAACAGCATACCTTACTGCTTGCTGGTCACTTCTTCCCATATTGAGAAATTATAGCTCCTGTTTTTCTACACAAAATGTGTAAATGTATTCGTGTTTTTTAACTTTTTTTTTTAATGGGTAAGTACTCTAAACAGAGGAAACTATGTGATGTTCCCAACTTCATATATGTTTTGAATCATCATAATACCCCAAATGAATGCCTCTTAGGCTGCACAGCCTAATTACAGAACAATTTGTTTTACTAATAGCTTCTAAAACCTCTTGCAAAATGTCCTCTTCTGCTGTTTTTTTGCTTCTACTATACCATGCATATCCGTGGAAGACTTTTTACATAGTTATTTGATATGCTTTATTATTTGGTACCTTGGGAATTGCATATGTAGTGCAGTTGCTTGTGAATGATCTGAGTTTAGGTAGCAAGTAGGCAGTACAGCCATTGTTTAGCATATACATGTAATTATTGTATGAATTAAAAAGTTCTCTGCTAATCCACAAAGGTTCAAAAAGTGTTTTCACATAAAAAACTTAGCCTTTTAAGAGAAATTGATGTGTTGTAATGAGTAAAAGACTGGTTGGAAACAGTTGAATAATTTGCAACGGTATCCTGAAAACAAGAGGATTTAAGTGAAGAAGAAAAGCAAATTAAGAAAAAACTTAAGTTAGAGAACCAGGTTACATGAAGGTTCAACAGTTGTCCATTTTTTTAGCTTCACTTTCTTAATTCTATTTAATTTCCTACTACATACTATACTGTTCTTTCTGTTCTCATATTCCATTGTTTTCAGGAGGTTGAAGGAAAAGGGAAATAAGTATTTCACCTTCCTCTAATAGTATGTGATGTATTTTTCCACCAAGTAGTTGTATTAATGAACTGTTGCACTTTCATTACAAGTTTATTGAAATTAAGGGAATTTTTTTGGATCAGTCCTTGATGTGGTGATTACAGAGTGAACTCCCTCATGAAGAAATATTCACAGGCTAATTCTCAAACATTTTCATTTATTGAAACAAGGTTAATGATGACGTTCATACTGTAGCACAGACAAGGCCACTTGGGTTGTGTTATTAGTTGTATCAGATACTTAAGCTTCCTCCCAAGTCCTTCAGTCTGGAGAAATCACACTTTGGTTCTGGCATCAAACTAAAATTCTAAATTACTTTATTGTCACGTCCACCGTGAGATGCCATCATCCTTCTCATGGTCCTGGCATCACTGCGTTTGAAAAGCAATAGTTCAATAAAAAATAATTAGAGAGGTGGAGGATGATTGAGTGACATCTATACTATATGTACCCATATGCACACATCATTTCCTGCCTCTTGGAGTAGTGGAAGAAAATTCAGTGCTTGAACAGTATGTCGCTACGGCTGGCTGGTTCTTTGCCAGAGACAGATCTGGTTGCACGGCTTTCAAACACACTGCCACTTTTGGGTTGGAAATCAAGCCCTAAAAATCAATAATTGGGCTTCGATATTAAGTAGTGTACAGTAATTTCATTGTGGTTTTATTAGATCAGTAAAATACCCGCTGTGGGACAGTATCACAAGGAACTAATTCAAGTTTAAAGTCTAATATATGCCTCGGAGTTTCGAGAAAGAGATTTGAAAGAGGTGAAGGAGGTACATAGAGGTTTTAGTGTTTAAAAGAGGTTTCTAATGAGAAAAGAGTAACAAGAAACTAAAGTCTAATAAAGCAGATATTGTAAGGTTTGAAGTTTCAGATTTCCTTAATTTGCTTTGTAAATTACTAAGGGAACAGTCTCCTGGGACTCTTTCTCGTCAGCCTGTGTCTCTTTCCTCCATCCATGCTGTACGTACAGAACGGAACAATTAACCAAGTTGAGAATTCTTTAGCTTATTTCAATTAAATGTGAACCACCATTTGATTAAAACATCTGTGACTATGTTTGGCTTAAATGCTGTCGTATGTCTGCCACCTTTACTCCTGCTGGGTAGAGTCTGTCTGCAACGTGTGAGTTGTGAACAAGTGAATCTTTGTGGCGGTCTCACATCAGCAGTTGATTCTGCTCTAATTTTCGTCTGTGTGCAATCCACCCGGCAAGTTTCCTCTCTCGCCATGTGATTTGTAATTATTCTGGTGCTTGATATTATAGCGGATTTGTTTCACTGTGCTTGGAAATCTGAATTTGAGCCTTGAATCAGGGAATGAAACTCTCAGCCAGAAGTTGTTCCCACAGACCACAGTTGTTTCAAAATACTAATATTGTTGGTCAAAGATGTGCAGAAGTAAGTCATGTGGTTGGTATAGCTGGGTTGGCAGAAGAACCTACTGTGCTCACAGCTACGCCAGCAATGCAGATTTTTTCTTCTGAGAGAGAAAGGGAGGATTTATTTGTATTGCTGCAAATTGGAGCTTTGCCTTATAACGTGTCAAAATGCATTTGATTGTTGTGTCTGAAAAGAATAGAGTCATGGTGATAAAGCTCTTTAAAACAAAAAGAAGCCTTAAATACCATATTAGTACTAATTGTGGCTGACTGAAATAGATGACATGTCAGGGCTTTTGTAGTGAAATTGCAATGATAATACCCAACACAGAACATGAGGATCAAGCAGAAGGAAGTAGTGTGAATAACACTGGATTTAGCTTACATTCATCTATCAAAATATTTAGTCTGAAAGAAACTTAAACTGAATGAAATTTAAATCTAAATTCTGATAACTGTTTGAGAAGTGACTGAAGAATATTTGTGAGCAGTTTCACAGTCCTGATGTATTTAATCACGAAATTGTAACATTTCTCAGAGTTGCCTAAAAAAATGGCATAAGATTAATTACTAACTTTCCAACAAATTTCCCATGGTGCTTTTTCCATTACTTCTTTTTCCTAATGACAGGAAGGCAGAGGAAGCCCAAGAAATACTGATTATAAGGGAAGTGCAAATTTATGGCATGAAGTATTTGACTGAAGTGCAACACGTGGAGGAAAACTTGAGTTCCACAACAATATAGATATCATTACTTTGATAAAAACCATGATAAGATATAATATGATAAAATTGCTGTTCACTTTCAGTGCAGTTATGTTTCAATGTTTCTGCGTATTATGAACTTCCTTTAGCAATTTTGCATACAAGAAATTAAATTACTGAAAGAAAATATGCATATAGCTATGGAAGCACTATCAGCACATTCCAGATACAGCCTTTGATATTCATAATTTGTTTTCAATATCTTTGTCTTTGCTAGAAAAATCCACAGGGCTTGCTTTTGTATGTGCCAGATGCCTCTTAGTTGAGATGAGTTAGTTGCCAAATTGCTCACCATGCAGTAGAAATGGCAACTGAAAGTGATTATACTGAACATATGGTTCAAAACCCGACATCTGCTAACAGAGATTAGGGATACTGTGGCAGATTCTCACTTGTTCTAATGAGCCAAATAATCTTGAACACAAGTCCATTAGAACAAACGAGAGTAGCCATCAATGGCTCTTGCATCAGACCTGCTTCCCCTCTCTCTGCCTGTCCCCACACACTCCTTTGCTTTGCCAGCTTAGGCATGCAGTGGCATCATGGGAAACCTGGGCACATGTGCCAGAAATATTTCATTAAACAATTTTAATTAGTTACAAAGTAGTAAGAATAGCACTTCATTGAAAAGGTAAAGTTAACTGTTTCAATGGCACGCAGTAAGACCTTAAGGTGGACATCTGGAGATTACAAGTAGAAAGGACAAAGGCAAGTTTGCTGTTTCTCGTATCTGGAGATTATGTATGTTCTTTGTCCTTGTGCATTTTCCTCATTGGAAAGGCAGCACTCTTCCACACACATTAACACCATGGTCTCCTTAATTGCTAGGGGAAAACAGAGGCTTACTGGCAGTTACACTCCTAAGGGTTTGGGGCCATGGATTATGGATGGAAGGAGCTGAGAGTTAAGTACCTACATGACAGATGTCTATCTCAGAATGCCAGGAGGTGCCAAACTTATTAAACACTGGGGAACAAGGCACTGGAGTTGCAATCACAGTGGTGCACAAGACTGGATCATCTCATGGGACAAGGATGGCAGACAGAGGTGCTGGTGAATGGAGTATCTTAAACTGGCACAAGGGAAATGTGAGGGCTGATCACTGAGGAGCTCACTACTGACAGGTAGATCTCAGAAGGAATGTCAAGAAAAGAAGCTTGGAAAGGTATAAGTACACTTTAGCGGCTGCAGGCTTTAAGCTAAGGGCAAGAGTAGTAATAGCTGGAAATGGGGAGGGAAGAGCTGTTGGGAAAGGGGAAAGTGAAAAAAGACCCAAACTTCTGAGGTAAGTGGTAGTGATGAAGCAAGTTGGTATTGATTGTATTGATCATGCTCAGTGAAGCTGATAAAAGGGGATAAAATTGGGTCAAGGAAGTTTGGTAAGTGGGCTGGTTAGTTGTACTTGCTGAGGTATCCACTTTTGAGACTCTCAGCAAAATTGAGAAGAAACTTGAGGCAGAGAGAAGCTGTGGCATTATCAGTCCTTTGAAGAAGGAAGAATAAGAAGAAAGGACTGTCATCTATGCTCTTTGTTTTTTATCTAAGCATTATTTTTCCACCAGATCATTTTGATATTAAGATACTTTGTGCAGTTTTCTCACACCAATAAAAAAAAAATCAATTGGTTAAGAAAGCTGAGGCATGGGAAATGGAATTAAAATGGCAAGTTTCATGAGAATGTGTGTGATAAATATCCAAATCCATGAAACGTATGTGCATTTACTTATATTGTATCCCATATGCAGACTAAATGAGTATATCTATCTATATCTAGACATAACTAAAGAATACAGATGCACTTGTATCCATCCATAATTGAAATATATGCAGCCTTATTAGGCTTCCTCCAGTTTTAGGGAGAATATTCTGAAGTGAGCCCAGGTGAATGGCAATGTTCAGGTCCTTCTTTATGTGAAAAGAGCCTCCATTATGCAGCCTGGTTTTGCTGAGTCTCTGGAGTGTTACTTGATATATTTTCAATATAGTTTGTAAAGTATGATGGAAGTGTTCCAGTAAAGAGGTGCAACATTAAATATAAGGTTATTAGCATCACTCTTTTTGGCTAAAAAGTTACAAAGCGTGTGTACTTTCTAACTTTTCAGGCATTTCAAATGATCTATAAAGCTTTAAATTTCAGAATTTGAAGTTATGATTTAAGAGAGGTAGGGGTAAATCCCTGATTTTTTATAGCTTTTTTAAATCGTTCTTTTTGATCTCATAACCTAAGAAGGGTAAAGTCCATAAAATTTGTGCAGATGAAGTTGTTGATGTTTAAACGAATTGCGAATATATAAGAATAAATTGCTGAATCCATCTCCTATTTCACAAAAAAGTACAGATGCCCAAGCAAGACCTTAATTTTGATGGTTAACTCATGTAAGATTTAAAGTGTTCCTTGGAGCAGCAAAAATCAATGTGGAAGATCATTTAATATTAAAATTTCATAGGTTTACATGTTGTATTTTTCTTCTGTTTGGAGATTATTATCTGGTCTGGAGATTATATTTTTTTCTTCTCGCATAAAGTGGCAGCACAATGCAATTCAGACTTCTCTCGAGTCAGAATCACCCATCCTAATTTCAAGTTACCAAGTATCTGCATGTATGTCACCTTTTTTCAGCATGAAACAATGTACGCTTGCTTGGCAAACAGACACTTTCTACTCTTGCTTGGCCCCCACTATAGAAAATTCGAATTTAATTTTCCTTGCTATACTTGTTTAGAAGCCTGCTGAGTTCTGGTTGGATACTCAAGCCAGGGGTTAAACTGAGATGAGAGTCTTTAATCCACAATTTGCCTGCATTTGTGTGTTATGGCAGATTATATAAAGGAGCATCTTCAAGATATTTCAGCATGCAAAACTATTCATTTTGGAGGTTTTTTTTCCTTTATCATAAAGCTTAAAAACAAACATTACAGTGCAAGGATTTGGGGACCCTTTAATACAATGAATAAGAAAAGCTGAGGCATCAAAGGCAGCTGAGAGGGTGAGGGATGTCCTCAATATACCTCCAGAATTAGGGCTGTGGTTTGGTGGTTTCATTCAGGCAAATATAATGTCAGTATTCTGATGAAATTCTGCTCTTATCTCCTTCATCCATCCGTGAGGGGGTTTTTTGTTTATATTATACTTACATGAGGGAAAACAGCTTCGTGAACTAAGAAAAAGCTAATGATATATATTATATAATACATAATGTGTCTGTACCAACTTGCTGCACATGTATGAGTTGCAGTGTTAGGTGGTGACAAATAAGGGAATTACACATTATTTGAGTAGATGGTCATTTGTTGTTGCAACTGGCTTATTTTTGAAGCATTTGAAGACACAGTTCTCCTTGTAAATTGTTCTCCTAAAACGTACTCTTGAGTCAATGTCTTAAATTAGGTCTTAATGGAAAAATGGATGAAGCATTAGATAATTCTTTCCTCCCCTTCTCATGCAAATGAAGTTAAGTGCTGCCTTTCAGCCTTTCGTTCTCTGTTTACTTTAAGCTGCTAATTAGTTGCAGTGATCAGAACTGTATTCTTTTGACTGTAATAAATGGAATTCCAATAAGGAAGACTGAAACTGTCCTAAAAATAAACTGTACTCTAGTCTAAACTTTCAAGCAGTGTATAGAGTTGCCAAGCTCTTTGCAAAGGGAAGCTTGAAACACTTCAGTTGTTCTGTATCATTCTATAGCTGAAAGAGGGAAATACAGTACCATAATTGTAAAAGGAGAGATAGAAAGATTACCTTCTGTAGAGTCTGTACAATAAATAGAAGGCTTTTAAACTACATTATGATGAAAAATACTTAAAACTACATAAAGTGTTAAAAAAGAAATCTTTTAAATATGTTATGATGCAAACTACGCATGTGAGCAAAAATTTATAGCTTTAGCACTTCAGAAATCTCAAGTTATTTAGATTGCCAAGCAATGTGTTCAAATACTATATTTAGATGCTCCCTTTTTTAAGAAAGAAAATGGTTGATTTAGGAATCCTGCTCTGCTCTCCCACTGAGCTTGGGTACAGAGCAAACATATTCTTCATCAAAACCAAACCTAGTTAATAGAGTACATACTCCAGAAAGTTTGCAGAAGCTGGTGAACCATAGGCTTGGAATAATTACTGTTGACATGTACAAAGACACATCTTACTTTTCTATCTTAGCATGGCTTGATTTCTAGTGCACTTTTGCAACATGCTTAAAACTATAGCAAATAACAGTGTGGGCCTACTGAGAATATAAACAGTGGAGCCCTTGGCATGCCAAGGCATGCGCTTGGCATGAGTATGTTATGATAATATTATGGATGTCTAAATCAAAGCACACATGGTAAAATAAAAGAAAGCCACTAAAGTGATTTGATAAATTTATATCTAGTAAGACCTGTTAAGAAGTCTTGTAGCTAGTTATTTCTAGCAAAAGTATTTCCCTTGCTTTTTCCAAATTTCCTTAAAGGTATTATACATTCAAAGCATTGCTTCTAGAAAAATAAGAAACAACACCATTACAAAGTCTAACATTAATTTATTGTCATTAATGCAACCAATGAACCTTATTCCCTAGACAAATGTACTGCTGTGAGCTACTCTTCTTTCCCAGAAATGGAGAAGGCAGCCTTAAATGAGTCCAAAGAGCTGACTGAAGTTGTAACTTTTACAGTTCCATATTAAAAACACTGTAACATCTATTATACAAGTCATAATTTAGGGATATACCTATAGAAATATAACAGTGACTTTGTCTACCTGTGAACTATGTGCCAATAATTAACGTACCAATATCTGCTAGCATTAACATAAAATACAAGCCTAAGGTACTCTAATTCTCTTACTCTGGGCATGGAAAGGACTGTTAATAAAACCAAGTCTCTTGTGTGTTTGATCTTTTTTTTTGCTTCATTTTGTCTTCTGTTTGTTTGAGTTCTCTTCACAGACACTTCCAAATCTTTTCTTTCTGCAGAGAATCACTGGAAACACTGAAACACTGAAAACATTTTGGTTTGGTTATTTTTTTCCTATAGGCAGGAAAGAGGTAGGAGACAAGGGACTACATGTTGCTTAGTCAACTGGCACTTCAGCAGCTTATCAGTGATTGTCTGGCTCCTTTGGAGAAATCCTTCTTACTATTGGATCTGTCATGTTAGTTGATAGAGAAAACTTTGCTGGTCCACCTACATTTTTGCTAATCTCCTTGCTGGTCCATGCATTCAAAAACATGTTATGGTTGACAAGCTTTTATACTCCTCCAGTCACATCAATAATGGTGAATAACACACTCTTTTCCAGTCTGGGAAAAGAGGGTATCATATACTTCAAAAGCTGTATCGTTGATATGTTATCCAACTTGACAGGTATTACAGAACACCAGCTAGAAGAGTCTGATATGCATTTTGAATTAGCTACATAAAAAAGGCTTGTGCTTTAAAAAGATGAGATATACAGGGATGACGACATCTCTTTATCATGTGATTAAACTTCCTACTCATTTTTGATGCAGAATTGGACTTGTTGGCTATGGTTGCATGTGAAAGGCTGGCATGACAAAATGATAAGGCTTACAAACTGTGGCCTTGTCTTGAAGGGGTAGAGAGAGTTTTATTTCTTGTACACAAAAGAGTAAATAAAAGAGGTACAGTGGGAGGTGTCCCTGCTTATGGCAGGGGGGTTGGAACTTGATCATCTTTAAGGTTCCTTCCAGCCCAAACTATTCTATGATTCTATGATTCTATATACTGAACTTCCATAAGTTATCGCAGAGGGATATGAGGATATATCTACAGGACAGCAGGAACAGAAGAACAGAATTTCCAGCAGAAGCAGAATGGAAGAAACAGTGTAGACCAGCAGAGGATCTGCTGCAGGCAAGGAAAAACTACAACAAACAGAACCTCCAGGTATTAAAAGCTCAAGGAATTTCTGGAAAAGAAGCAGTCTGAGAACTGTTTCTTCTTTTCAAGGACTGTGTATAAAAGATGCAGTGCCAATCAGTTAGAGGTGCTAACTCTGCTCTGATCTGACTTTGAACTAGGCCCTTGTCAACATTGTGTGCAGGATCACGAGATAAGGATGTCACCATGTGCAGGATGAAGTGTAGGCTTGGGAAGTTTCAGGCACATTTTTATCGTGTCTTGCAACAGAAATCCCTCTCCAAAGGTGTCCTACCATAACTCTTCTTTGATCTAATACTGCAACTTGCTGACCAAGCAGGTCATGGATTTGTTAGGGCAGCTAAGGGAAGCATGCCATCCTGAAGGAGGTTGTTCTCTCTGTTTGGCTTGCTGAGTACACAAGAGGAAATAGAACAAAGGTAAAAAATCAGGGAAATTCCCGATGGTAAATGCTATTATTGCAGAGGTGACCAGCTTGAAGGTTCATCTTGTCGGGGAGAGTGGGAGGTGGCTTTCAGTTCTTTAAAGATTCATTGCAGCTTGCACTCTGATTTTCCAGGTATCAACTTGAAGGAAAAATTGCTGAAGTTGCATTTTTATTAGCAGCCAGGGAGTCTGAGTGCACTGCCATGAAGTTTTCTGCCATTCCCTTTGAAGATTTACTTAAATTCTCTGCTTAATCACTCATTTCATTACAACTGAGCTGTATCTAGACATTTTATTGAAGTTCTAAAAAAAAAAATCAAAAGCAACCTATGGAAGCCAATAAAATGACACCTGTTTGCCAAGCCCAAAATGGCAAGAAAAACGAGTTAAAATTAAATAGTAATTTTTTAAGTAAACTCTTACCCAGTTCAAACTATAAAAGCAATGAGGCCCCATAAGGCTGACAGGAATCAGCAATCCTCTCACCATAGAAATTATGTTTTTAAAATGCATTATAGTATCATTCCAAAACTTTGTACTGTGTTAATACAACCTACAGTATTTAACAGTTTCAGGCAAGGAGAAAGCCCTTCTGTATTAGCACTTGAGTGCTTATCCCATTCTCAGCTATTTAATTATTTGTGACTTCTGCCTCAAACTGCTTAGGAAGCCACTTAAAATTTTTATATATGACTCTCTTTCCAGACTTTACTCTTCAAAAAGTTGTTCACTTTCAGTATGTAGGTGCCACAATCAAGACAAACATTTCTGGCAATGCAAGGATTCAGATGAGGGTAGTGATGTCTATTCTTTTCTTCCAACTTTGTCAATATGTACACCTTTAACATTTTGCCACCAGTGATGTAACAAGAGCTTTTTTCAGATTCCATGCTGCCTGCATTCATCTTCATAGTACTTGGAGTACTGTGTCCAGATCTGGAGCCCTCAGCACAAGAAGGACAAGGAACTGTTGGAGAGGGTGCAGAGGAGGGCAACAAAGATGATGAGGTAGCTGGAGCACCTCTTCTGTAAGGACAGGCTGAGAGAATTTGGGCTGCTCAGACTGGAGAAGAGAAGGCTCTGGTGAGACTTCATAGCAGCCTACCAGTATGTGGAGGGGGTCTACAGGAAAGCTTGGGAGGGACTGCTTGCCGAGGCGTGTAGTGATAGGGCAAGGGGCAATGGCTTTAAACTAGAGCAGGGTAGGTTTAGGTTAGACAGGTTAGAAATCAGGAAAAAGTTTTTCACCATGAGGGTGGTGAGGCACTAGAACAGACTGCCCAGAGAGGTAGAGGAGGCTCCATCCCTGGCTGCATCAAGCCAGGCTTGATGAGGCTCTGAGCAACCTGATCTAGTGCAGGATGCCTCTGCTCACTGCAGGGGGGTTGGACAAGACGGCCTTTGAAAGCCCCTTCCAAGTCTATGATGCTATGATCTTCATGAACTGTGACAGAGAAAAGCTTGAAGAATTCCAAAATGGAATGGGGGAGTTTTGAAAGGGATTTTTGCTCTTATCTCCTGGTACCTCTAGTTAACAACAATGGCAACAGTTATTCTCTTTATGTTCATCTTCAAAGCACTATGAATATCCTCAAGTTCTTGTCAGTTTGCAGTTTGTCTGTGTACTTGAGACATATGAGAAAATTGCTATCTTCTTCTCATGCAGTGTCTGTCACTCAGCCTCCCTTGGCCTGGAGTCAGTATGTCTGATAACATTAAACAAATTAATTCATCCACTTTGTCCTCATCTTCTACTGAATTTCCTTCAGTGATAGTAGGCTAAAAATCTCAAACATTGGTAACTGCAGGAAACTTTTCTTTTATGCACCACACCTGAATGGGAAGGTGAGGAAAGGCTGAGGGAACTGTGTCTCTTTAGCCTGGAGAAGAGGAGACTGAGGGGTGACCTCATTCATGTTTATAAATATGTGAAGGGTGATTGTCAGGGGGATGGAGCCTGGCTCTTCTCAGTGACCTCCAATGATAGGAATCAGGGCAATGGGTGAAGACAGAACATCAGAAATTCCGCAGACGTATAAGAAAAAGCACTTTTTTTATGTGAGGGTGACAAAACACAAGAACAGGCTGCCCAGAGAGGTTGTGGAGTGTCCTTCTCTGAAGACATTCAAAAACTGTCTGGACACCTTTCTGTGTGACCTGATCTAGGTGTTCCTGCTCTGACCTGGGGGATTGGACTAGATGATCTCTCCAGGTCCCTTTCAGTCCCTGATATTCTGTGATTCAGTGAATATGATTCCATGGTGTGTTCAGTAAGTTTTGTCTCATGATTTTACTTTCCTGTGTAGATGAAGAAGGGAAAATATTGTGAAACCATGTTTACTAGCTGTATATATATAGACATACACTTTAAAAAAAATTAAACTATCATGTATTAGTGCATAAATGGCACAATGAACTTGTCTGTCTCATGCCTAATGGACACAGCATTGGGAATGGTACGATGAGTTTCATCTGTACAAACCAATTTAATTCATCTTCTTCCCGAAGGAATAGGCACTGTGTCTGAAATTATTGTTTTGTCTTTGTAATTTTGAAGCATGTTACATCATATTTGGATTTGCTGATGATTATTATCTTATTTGGGAGCTCCTGTGACATGGACAGAAAGTACAGCAACAACCAACTTCCCTGTACTCACACTGTGATTTGATAATATTGTGCATCTCTAGTACATCAAAATTGAATTCAGTAGGGAAGAAAAAGTATTGCAACCCTTTTCAGACAACTGAAGTTGTCTGAAAATTTAGTTCTTCATATTGTTTTAAAATGCCCAATGAGGTCTCCTTTTGTTCTAAAGTTTATTTAACAGCAGAGAAGATCTGCTGCATATGAATTTTGGTTGGTTGGCTTTTATTTTTTTCCCTATGCAAATGAAATTTGCTAATATTATTCGGGAAAGACATGCTTTCTTGTTTCTCTCAAAATGATATAATACTGCTACTGCTGTCTCATACAATGGATATTTCTGATTCACTTACTTGGCAAAAAATATACCTATAGATTCTGCTTAAGAATGAAGAGTAATAAATGACATTAAATATATGCACTCTACCCCAAACAAGCTGATTTCAAGAGCAGCTGAAAATCTTCGAAGTTATATTTTAATGAAAGGCAGACTTCTCATGTCAAATTCATGGGGAAAAAGCATGTAAACTAAAGAAAACTATATTTTGACTCAGATGTCTACTAAAGACACCTATTTATAATGTAAATTCTACATCCATCTTTGTATGTTCTGAATAACAGCAGCAATTATCAGGAACTGAGTGTCCCCAGTAAATACAAGAAGCAGCCGTGTTTTAGAAGAAGTCCTGCTGTTACCACCATTTGTGCTTTTTAGCACATGCATATTTTGATTCTCTTCAAATGCTTATTTTGGAACCAGCAACTGACATAATGTGTTCAACTAGAGCACAGTAGGTTCCTTGCTTTCTTGGCTGTATCTGCAGAGCATACCTGTGAAGGGACTAGAAGGACTGTACTGAACAAATGTGGTTGATTAAAGGCTTAAAGGCAAATTGAGCACAAGGACTTTTGAAATGTATTCCTGCCATAATGAAGATGCATGGCAGGGCATAACCTAAAGTCAAAGGACCTGCTGCATTTCAATTTGGTTTGAATCTCTTAATCCTCCATCCAGGCTGCTTGAGCACACAGGTATGTAAACGAGTTCAGGCTATGGAAGGGATGAGATAGAGGAGAAGTGTTTGTGTAGCTTCAGCAATACTATTTTGTTACACCTTATTGAGGCTTATTTCAGTGACATTAAGATAGTCCAAAATGTATTACACTGATGTAAAATTTGTAATACTCTAATATTCATGTGCTATATATACCAATTTATGTACATCTATTTGTTGTAGTATACCTGGCCGTTGTATTCTCAAAAGTTCTCCCCAGCTGAACTGATTTTTTCTGAATTTAGTGGTTGTGGAATACTTTACTAAATACAGTGATGGAAACACTTAGAAAAATTTAACTCTCTTGGTAGCTTTATACTTCAGAGTCTGGTATGTGTACCACAGCTATACTTCATACTTTTTCCATCATCTATGTGGGAAATACTTTTATATTTAATGAATTTTTTTGTTAAAAAACAGTCCTTTGACTTCGGAGTAGGAAATCAGCAACACCTACTATGGAAAATATTTTCTGGCAGGAACATTGCCTATAAAGTTTTCATAATAATGCTTTCATTGTCTTATGATGTAGTACAATACCATGTTCAGGCAATACTTTCTATGGAATTTCATGTTAAGATGACCAAACACTAAAAAAATCCACCTCCAGAACTCCTCACTGGAGAGGTACAAACTGCTTTGCATAGCAAAGTTGGATTTATATGCCAACCTCCTTAAAAAAATGGGCCGGGATTTCAAATCTATATTTCGGTTTGGTGGATAGCAGTCAAAATATGGCAACTGATGGTACTTGAAAAGACCACCTGAACCAATGAGTTTACATCAGATTTTGTTGCCAGTCAGTTTTACTAGAGCTTGCACACTGGCCCAGACTCATGCATTATTTGTGCTGTGAGAAAAATTAGGTATTTTAACCAAAAGTACATCATCTTCCCTCTGGAAACTAAGAGTAGAGCTGTTTCAAAGTGTATTTATTGTACCGTTTTGTCTCAGCAATTTCTGGTTTCCTTCTTTTGCTTCAGGATATCAAGAAAAGGTGTTGAGGTCACAGATGCAGATTTACTGGTGGGAACCAGGGGCATTTGTCTTTCTTGTACTAATTCACATTGTGTCCTCTGCCTTCTGCCTTTTTTATGACTGGAGACATTGTTAGGTACCCAAGAGGAATGTGACTGTTTGCTCAAGAGATCTAAGTAATGTAGAAATTTGCATATTGGCTACTCAGCACATGTGCAAAGAATCAGCTTTGTCCAGATTTCTTTTGCTAAACATGTGAGCCATTCAGCCATGCCTGTCCTTTGGCTACCTGGGATTTTCTAGGTAGAAACACATGAAAAATGTGATCCAGGCTCCTGAGTCTGACACAACAGTTCCCTTCTCCTTCCTTCTGCCATTCCAAGTGTGACTGCCCTTGATGCAGTCATTGGTGCAGATTGACTCTCAGCAGGAAGTAAGGACGATTCCTTTGGCTTTTCCAGCCTGTCTGTGTCCCAACTGCACACTTCTTCCTCCAACACCACCTTCTTGTAGCATATGCCCTATGTCCCCTCAGTGTTTCTTGATGTGGTCACCCTCAAAAGAGCCTCCTCTGACAAATATTGCAGCTATTTGGAATGATCTTTTGGCCACAGGGGAAACCCAAAAGTGTTAAGGAGTAGTTTTTAATTTAGCAAAAAAAGTCACAAGCATAACTGCAAATGCCCTTTGTCCCAATAGCTATCAAAAAATAAGTACCCATGTCACAAAGGTACATGAAAATCTGTTTTCTTACTCTTAGTCATTGCTGTCTATTGTGATGTCTTCAAATCATAACATGACTACAGGAATGGATTGTGTGTAAATATTATTTAGTTTCTATAGGAATAGATCGTGTGACTCAGCAAAGAGCAGTAGATCAAAACTTCAGCTTTACTACAGCTCTTTTGTGCCTCTTGTGATCTCCAGAGGTTGGAAGAGTTCAATGAAGCAAATGTAATTCAGTGTAGTGGGTATCTCCTCCAACACTGTCAAGAACTTAATCTCTGGTCAGCCTAGGGCAAATGGGAATTTCCCAAAAATGGCAAGGCAAGTTAAGACAGAGTGTAGCTGATGTCCTACTCTCTTACCTTCAAATTTTGATGGAGACATATTCATATGCTCAAAGTAATACCAGTGATATATTGTACTGAAGTGTTCTTACAGTGCTCTGCGTATCAACAGGATTCAGAATATGAGAATAAATGTACAGTGTATATTGGCACTGAATACTTAGTTTCCTTGAAATACATTTTAGCTGCTAGGTTGTTTAGTTTAAGAACTGGTAAAGAAGATTAAAGGGAAGTTTCCATGGTTTAGAAAAGCATGTCCTCTAAATAGATTTTCCTGCTGCAAAGGCCTATCTCAATTCCTCCAATTAAGCTCCAATAGCTTATACTCCATGTGAATTCCCATTTGTTCATTATGTATGGGAATTATGCATAATACTCCTGTAGACTATAGCAGTTCTTAGCACACCCTGGGATCAAAGTTGTGCACTTTCTCTTCCCCTGTGTTTATTGGCAGCTTTTGATTCCATCAATTACATGGAGGCAATGTCAGCTTTGAAGAGACACTGCTGGTTACCATGAGTATTATTTTGCCATGTTTGGAGCAGTCTCAGACGGTACTGTCTGATAGTTATTCTGGTCAATCTTTTTTTTTCTCTTCTCATAGCTCTTCAGGGTTCCATCTTCAGACCTTATTAGTCTTTTGTTGTTCTTAAATGCTGGTATCTAGGTTACAGTAGCCTTTTAAATTATTAGATGTACCATGCAGATGACAGGACTTTCTTTCTGAGCTGTCCCTTCCAAACTTGACATGGTTCCTGCAGTTTCTGAACTGCTCTGATGACTTCCTCCTGAATTTGGGCCAAAAATTGCACAATATTTTGCTTTAGTGAGTTTTTTTGACAAAACACAAGCTTTTTATGTGGACTCACTATCATGCTGGACTAGCTCTTTCTTCGCAGTCCCTTTGAGGATAATTTTTCCATTTCCTGTCACTACAGATTGCACTCTTGGAGGCAGTTAAAATCAGTAATGTCTTTGATGTTTTTTCTTTTAGCATGCCAGAAACATTCCCGGAGTGACACTGATGCTCTCCCAGGCTGTCCAAATGTGTATTCATGGCAGGCTTCCGCTAAGCTGCTGAAACACTCTCCCACTCTGTTTGCTAGCTTGCCAGATGTGAATAAGCTCCAGTTAATTGAAAATACCAGATTTTGAATAGGTTGCAGTTAATTCAAAATGCTATGGCCAGATTTTTTACGTGGCTAAACATGTTGCTAAATTTTAACCATTGCATCACTCGTCTGTGAAAACCAAATGACATAAAACACTTCTCAGATGTTTTGAACTTTCTTCTCTGGCTTTCAGTGCCCAGAGAGAAAATCTTCGGTGGATCTTTCCAAAGCAATTTGAATGCATCTGACATAACTGATGGTCAGGTAAAGTAAATGGACAAACTGTTTTGAAATGACAGCTGAAAACGAGGTGCTAACATCTAGAATTCTTTTCTTTCACTGCTATGGAGTTACATGCCTACAGATGGGAGGTATTAATTTTCTGCCTGTCACTATAAGAGGCTTTTATTTTTCCTTGTACCCTACAGCATGCTGAGCTGCAGTTTAGACTTTTTGCTCAATGAAAATTTTGTGATTATGGTAAAAACAAAAATTATTTATCTTTGTTGTTACTGCCATATACTCATAGAATCACTGAATGGTTTGGGTTGGAAGGGATCCTAAAGATCATCTAGTTCCAACCCCCCTGCCATAGGCAGGGATATCTCGCACTTGATCAAGTTACTCAGTGCCTCTGTTTTAAGGTTGAATAAAGCTGCTTCTGAAAACCAGGTATGAATACTTGTAGTACATTCTCTCAGGTGTCCTAGTGTGGGGTTGATGTGGTCGGAAGAACTTGTTATAAAATGACAGAAAACTTTAGGTAATTTCTAGGGAGCAAAAAAAAGATTTTCTACTCATCTTAAGCTGCAAGTGCTAGGTGTGGCAATTGCGTCATTCAGAAATGGCATTTTTACCCCAAAGAGTACTAGGAAACAACATGTTTTGCATGAAAACTGATCTTATTCTGCATCTAGATATTATGGATTACAGTTTCCCTGTCTATCTGTCCATCAGTCCAGTAGCATAACTCTTAAGCATCATACACTAGCCAGCCAATGTTTAAAAAGGAGCGACAAGGAATTTAACAAGACAGCAACAAGACATTTTATTGGATGAGAAACCCGAAGAGCATTCAAATAAGAGTTTACAGATCTACAAAATCAAAAGTGTTGTGTGACAGTCCTGATGATGAAGAAGGAGAATTATCTAAGCATGGTGCTTTCTAAAATTGTGAATTATGAAATCTTCTGGAAAGGTATCTTTTAGCTCAGTTGCTTCCCTGACCCATCCTGTGGTACAAAGTATGAAGGTATTGGCTGACAATTCACATTTGCTGAAAAATTTAATCCAGTGTTGCTAACACCCTTTCATGGTGCTGTGTATCAGAGGTATAACTTGCAATAAAGCCTCACACAAGTAACAAAGAAAAGGGGTAGGAGAAACCAGATAGATGTTTAAAGGCCAGAAAGCCTAACAGCAATGACACTCTAAATATGCCAATGGAGCCATATATCCCAAGTGAAAAGAGGCAGCTGGCCTGCTGGGACATGGATGTTGTTAGCATCTCTGAGATTCATTAAAACCATGAAAAGAGAGTGAGATTTCCTGGGAAATGAAACTAAGTATTTAGTAGCAATACAGCAATTTTGATTGCCAAATTCTTGCTTTCACATTCCCTTTTTCTTTTTGGAGTAAAATAGTGTTCCACTTGAAATACTTCAGTAAATGTTGAATAATTGCTCCACGGAGACAAGAGGGAGGCAAATGTTAGAGGCAGAGCTCATTTTTAATACTGGTAGGAGGCTGAGAGGACCTGTTTGTCTGTTCTGTGAGAACCAATAAGGGGAAGGGCAGTAGCTGCATACAGGAATAGGATTTAATGTCATCCAGCCCCTCCCCAAGTTGCTACCTAGGGCCTCAGTTGTCTTCTGTCGATCCACCACCTGTTATGGAGCTGACATCCTCCCCAGGAAGATGAGCACTGCATTGGCAGTGACTGACAGGGGAACAGCTTTCCAGGGCAGCCAGGGGATGGAAAATAAACACACATGAGGGACAACATTACTGCTGCTACAGGCAGTGGAAAATAAATGCAGGCAAAACCCCAGAGAAAGACCCTTTCTGCAGACACTTGCAACTTACAGTGGAGTGGGGCAAATCTAAATCTAATAATCTGATTGTAGTGCTTCACCCTCTGAATGTAAATAGGTGAATTAAATAAGAAGTGGAGCTAGGAAAAGATGGGAGGGTTGAGAAAAATGAGGAAAGAGGTTGATTTTGGTGGGAAGCATGCTTAAACACGTGGCTTCTCACAGCCTCCCCAGATGTGCTTTCCAGCAAGGTATAAATTACAGTCATAGACGAGTAATCTATGAAGTAATTTCAGGGAGTAATTAAAGTATTCACAGCTAGGGACAGTTAGGAAGTACTACCATTAACTGATTTAAAGACCTCTAACTAGCACTACCTGAGGACAAGCTCTTCAGCCTGGAGAAGAGAAGGCTCTGGGGAGACCTTATAATGGCCTATTGTACCTGAAGGGAGCCTAAAGGAAAGCTGGGAAGGGACATGCACCAATAGGATGAGAGGAAATGGTTTTAAACCAGAGCAGGGTAGGTTCTGGTTAGATGTTAGGAAGAAGTTCTTCATCATGAGGATGGTGAGGCACTGGGACAGGTAGCCCAGAAAGGTGTGGAGGCCCCGTCCCTGGTGACATTCAAGGCCAGGCTTGATGAGGCTCTGAGCAACCTGATCTAGTGCAGGATGCCCCTGCCTACTGCAGGGTGGTTGGAGTAGATGGCCTTTGAAGGTCCCCTCCAACTCTATGATTCTACAATGGACAACTGAGGGAGCATACTAGGGTGCTGGCTGATCTAGTGGCAGGACTATATATTCCTGCATACTAAGGAAATTTCACAGCCACAACTTCCACTGCAAGAGATGTTCATTAATTCTGAGGATGCTGGTCCCAAGCTGAAGGAAGCTGGGGTAGCTGGCACTCAGCTGATTCAACATTCAGTCTATTCTGAACTGATCGAGAATAGCATTATATTTTTATCATCTAGCCCTGTGGTCTGAAATCCAGCTGCAGCATGGATTTTAAAGTCTAGATTTTAAAGTCTACAAAGTCTTGCATATGTAAAACCAATTAAGATCTAATATTTCATCCCAGGCAACTGTACTGGTGGGAAACTGAGATTCTGCAACTGGACTCTGTGGAAACATTGCTGCCTTTAGGAGGGGACAGGTGGGATGATGTGTCATATACCTGATGTATGTTTGAAGCTATGACCTGGATCAATTTTTCCAAGGATAGGCTGGCAGCAATATCTATTGAAATCAAAATGAGGAAAGCTTGCCACTTTGTGCTGTTTCAGCAAGAAGCTATCAAGCTCAACATGGATTGCAGAAGCCACCAAATAAGCCTGGTAACTGGGCAGCTCAGCTTACTGATACTTGATCCACACTTGAGCTGGCTTAGTTTGACATAAACATCCCCAGGACAGGACATCTCCTTCACGTGTACCTAATGCATGAGCCCACAAGAATAAAACTGGTCTTCCCCAAACACAAACCATGACTGTGAAATCCTAGTCCTTCCATAGCTGATGCAAAGGAATAGATCAGCCTTTGGCCCACACTAATGAGATCTGTCGTGACTGGCTGGTAATTTTAAAATAATGAAATGATGCCTCTGCGCTTTCACATCACTCAAAGCATTTTGTCTTGTTGCTGCTGTGGACAGGTTTCATTTGAATATTAGTGACCCAGTGATTCCTACTGACTTTTTCCTGGCTGAGTGTATCCTGTCAGAAAAAGGTTATCTAAGTGTTTGAACATTTTCTGAAACTAAATATTCAGAAATAGCTGCTGCTTCCCTTCTCTTCTTCCACCACCTGATAAGTTGCTTCATTACTGTCACATACCTTCTTCAACTATTTCTTTATTTTAGGGAGAAAATAAAATTTGCCCTTCTCTTCTTTTACATAAAATATATTTTGTAATCGCCTTTCAGGGATACAGATTTAGTGTAGGCTGGTTTCCCTCTTCTACTTTTTATGTTTTTACTGTTAATACATTATCCAGCCTCATCCTTACATATTAGAATATACATTTAATAGCATAAAGTATGCTAAAAAGAAAATATATTTAGGAAATTAAAGTCCAATATTTGTAGTTGAAAGGCAGTACCTGTTTTTTCACTGGTCTGAGATTGTTAAATTGTATAATCTTGTCTTTCTCTTCCAATCAATTAGACTTTTTAAACAAAAGCCAAAAAACCCCCCACAAACTGAGTACTTAGTCTGAGACTGTCTTCTCTTCCTCGTTCACAGTACAGTACACTTTATTATTATAAAAAAATTCCAAGTAATTTCATAAGATTCTTTTTTGTTGCTTTTTTAATGAAAATTTCTGTATGATAAGATACATTAAAAGAGAAATTACTAAGTCATAAGTCTTTTTGCAAAGAACTCAATGCATCTTGAAGAACTGAGTGAAGATGCTTCATTTGAATATGACTCCTGTGTTAAACAGAAATACAATGATGCTCAGATAACCTTTCTTTTCAATATGAAAATAGGTAACAGCACTTACGTGCATTTCTAACTATCAAATACAATGAATGGTATTCTGTCTGTTGCAATCTTTGGAAAATGTGAGACCATGATGTGGAAGCTCCTTGCTGAACTTAGCCATATAATGCCAGGACCCGCAGAGTCCCATGGCCAGTCCTGCACAGCACTGCTGCTCCAGAAGCCCTACTGGATGCTGGACACCCCAAGGGGCAGCAAATTTGTGTTGCTGCTTTCAAACAGATTCCTATTCAGAGGAGTGCAGGATGGGCATAACAGAGATACAGACTTGACTGCTCTGTATTCCCTATCCAGCAGCTGGATTTTCCATTTGATAAAATTATCTGTCTGAAGTCTGGTAAACACCTCCTGATAAAAGCATAATTTCAGTGGAATTTTGATTCCAAGACATATACATATTTCCGTTTACAGTGAAGAAAAAAAAATTCTCCCGTTAGCTGTAGCTGCTACCAGCACCAAGACTTGAGTGTCCCTTACAATCCCATCATGACAGACAAAATCCCATAACACCCTACAACCATATCAGATTTCTGTCACTGCTATGTCTCACAGATGGCCTTTACATTATGTCCACCTGTTCTATGGGATAAAGCTTATTGCAGATATAGTAGGAAATGAATGTCCCACCATAAAGGGACTATGCAGGGAAGACCCTAGCTTCTCAGGGAAGCATCTGGAAAGTTGTTTAACCCCCACAGTGGGAATATCCACACTGCTCATCCTGGGCAGGTGTCCCTGGCACAGAGAAACCCCTCACTACAACTGGCAAGTGGCTGTAATGACTCTTGGCAGAGAAGCCAGGTGGTGAAAACCCTCAGGGTCTGCACCCCCTCTTTGCCCCTCAGCAGCCAGGCTGTCATGCTGTGCCATGGACTGATGGGTTTGAGATTTGGTACTGACTACATGAAAATAAGAAAGTTTCTGCTTTTGTAATTTTTTTCAGTATTTCTTGGTATTTGGCTTTTTGGACCTATAGCCTGGTCCAGGGTACCACTTTGTATGTCGAAAGTATGAAGGGAATAACATGACAAACTCAGCAAAACACTCTTTCATTTTCAGTGTCTGCGCTTTGCTGTATCTGTCAGTCTATCCAGCAGGAAATATAGCTGTAAGTCAGGAAGGGTTTCAATTATCTTCTTGTTTGCTGGAAATAAAAAGAAACCTCAAGCTGACATGTTTCTAAGGACAAATCCCAAGGGATATATACACTATACCACAGAAACCAGAAAGAAGAAAAAACAAGTAAAAAAAAAAGAAAAGAATTCCTAACCAGGTCCAAAGCCTCCCTGGCCAGACCAAAAGGCAAGAGAACATAAGTAGCTTTGTTATCTTTTTACTTGCATCTTACTGCGAGCCATGTCTTTAAACCTTAGTACAGTACATGCTGGGGCAGCTTACTGTCATGTTAATGACCTGTCCAGTCCTACCTCTGGCGGCCCAGAAAGGAAAAAAAATTAGAAACAGAGTTCGTAAATATATGTGCATCCTACTGCAAGAACACATGGACTTTGGGGAATTGTGAACTGTGGATGATTACAGAGAGGTCACAATCTGCCTCCTGAGCTGTCTCCACTGGGTCTTAACAGAGGAAGCATATCTCACTGGCTGTCATCATTACATGAGTAATTACAGAACAACATACAGTACTCCTTTTAGTCCTGCATGTTAGCACCACCATTCTCTAAAAGCAGAATAATTTTTTTTTCTCCTAGTCTTCCTGATGGCTTTGTCCACGGATAAATGTTCAACCTAAACAGTACTAAAAAGTGTGCGTTACTTCTATACTTTGTGAGCAAGTATGATAAGATGGGTTGAGTCAAGCAATGATTTAATATGAACACAACCCTATGTAAATAAGATGAATGCTGGAAAGGACATTCAAAGTATCTCAAATAACTTTGAAAAGAAGCCATTGTACAATCTGCTGCTCAAGTGCGCACTGTAGCATGCTGTTGATATTCATGAGCTGCAGGCAGTAAAAAAAGTGTTTCCCCACAATTTTTTCATTCATTGAGGTGTTTTCTTTGGAGCTGTATAGGAAGCTGTGATGTATGCTGAATGTGTCATCTGAAACTGGCAGAGGTAAAGCAAGTGTCAGCAGTATCACTTCTTTTCCAAACAGTTCAGTAACCTGTCAACGAACAGCTGGGATCACCCCACCTACCAGGGCTCATCTCAGGGTTAATAAGTGATTGATTTTTCCTGTTGCTGGCAAGACAGAAATATGTTGCAGTTACCTGAAAATGTAAGTGTAAGGAGCTATCTTGTGGTCTGGTAGCAATAAGCAGCTTAAGCCTATATACATATACTCACCCATGTGTGCAGATGAACAGCACCTCCAGCTGATGATTTAGGAAAAGATAATAATTAGGAAAATTTTACACTGAAAGTATTAATAAGAATTGAAACAGGTTGCCAATGGAAGTGTTTGCGGCACCATTCCTGGAGGTATCTAAGAGATGGGTAGACATAGTGCTTAGTTTACGGTTTATTGATGGTTCTTGTAGAGTGAGATTGATGGTTGGACTCAAGTATCTGAAAAGTCTTTTCCAGCCTAGGCAATTCTAGGGTTCTGTGATTCTGCGACAGGACCACTTCATCAATGAAACCATTTAGATTGTGGTAGTGAGACTGAGTCAGCTAGAAACTGCACATCTGTCTCAGAGCTGGTAGCCAGGGGAATACACAGGGAAAAGCCTCGAAGAGGAGAAGGACATTGGGAATTCCTTAGAAATCTGGAACACGTTACAGAACAGTGAGGTTTGGTGCAAATATTTTCTTGTGGTCTGGATGAGGATCAAAGTGTTATTTGCTGAATAATGCTGATGCAAGATCATGTCTTCAAAATGTTGCTGAGTAACTTTTCTGCTGATTTTTACATCTGACAGATTTGTGAATTTTGTTGGTTGTAGCTATTACATACAGTTGATCAAGAAAAGAAGTGAAAGGTGGTTGGTGTGACTGAAGCTGTAAGCTAAATGTCAGGCACGGAGCGGATTTATCTGAACTGGAACTTCAGTTAACTGGTAATACTGCAAACCTTATGAAGCAATTATAAACAGCAAGAGCTTTTCCTTTGTCTGCTCTAAAATACTGTGTTTCCAATATGTAGTATCACAAGACATTGCACTTGGGCTATTGATTCACCAGGATTGCACATTGTTTCTTCATTACCAAATGACCTCAAATGGTTGCATTTCATGTATAAATCTACCATTATAGACACGGATATATCATAAATCTGCTTAGCCTGTGACTGATGAGGAGTTCGTAACATCCTCCATAGCTGTCTCTCCTATTTCAGGCTATCAGTGGAGCGTAAATGAAAAATTAAAGCATCTTTTTTTCCCTTTTTTAAAAGTTCAAGTCACCTTCAAGCACCTGCCTTCTGGGTAGAAGGTGACTGGTCTTTGAAAAATGGCTTCTTTTATTTGAATGCCTGTTAATATCAAAGCAGTGCAAGATTTACTCATTTTCATTTTGTAAGGGGTTAACTGAAGTATCTTTAACTACTTCAAAAGCAGAGGTAATTACTATATGTAAAATAAAATCGGTATTTATAAGTTTTCTATGTGAATTCTAATGCTTTGCTTTGGAGAACATGTTTCAAGGAATAAAAGGTCCTTTTAGCTTTTTTTAAAATAAATTTTGCTGCCAAAGCAGGCAGAAAGCTTATATTCTGCCTGAAAGAGCAAAGACTTTTCCAGGGAACGAAAGTCCCCTTCACTTCTTGGCCTTGGTCACACAGATTTTTAAGCATTTTAAGTTATTCTGGCACATTCAGGGTACAAAGAACACACTCTCCTTTAAAACTCTTCTATTTTCCTCAACCAATGAGCTTCCAAAGTAAATAGAATTGTTTCTGTTTTCCATAAATACTGTAATACTAACACTATTTTAAACTCAAGCATCCCTTGTTGAAAAGCAAATGGAACTACCTTCAGTAGAGAGTGGAGAGTACTTTTTAAGAGACAGCTGGTAGTATTTCTGAATTCTTGAAAAATACATGCTACAGCATTTTCCATAAGGGACTGAACAATTTTGGCCACGTCTTCTTCCAATTACACCCTCAATATTACTGTGAGAGAAAGTAATGAGAGGTGTTTTAAGCAATAGAGGAAGAAGGAAGAAATAAAAGCAGATGTTGCCAGAATAATGGAACCCCAAGGACAGTGACTACATTTTCCTACCTGCACATCAGTTTACAGGCAGAAGGCTTTTCTTAATGGTTAGATTTAATTAAACTTATTTTTTTGTATTTGCCATTAATTGAACATTTGTATCTACCTCTGTGATTGACATGGATTCGGCCATATGTCTGTATAATATTCTGTGGACTTTTTACCTGAGAGCTTTGTTTTTAAATCATGATAACCATTCTTATTCCTTTTAAAATTAACCAAAGCATGGAGCTGAATTACAATCATGGACTTACTGTGTTTTTGCTTCTTAGAGAAGAGTGCATTGTGGTTCATAACAGACTTTAAAAGAAAAATAAAAGAGAAAGAGGAAGGCTAAAAAAGAAAAAGAGGTAGGAAAAGAAAAAGAGAAAAAAAAGAAAAATAAAAAAAAGAAATTTTCTTTCTTCTTTTCTCTGATCAAATGAGGTTGAAGTGCCATAGCACTCCTGTAAAGTTTAAAAAAAACTAAAAAGTTAAACAGACAGCCTGTCTCTATCATTTGCAAGCATGAATATGCTTAGCCAAAATAACCAGTAACCGAACATTTTTCATTGCCCATAATAGCATCTTCTGTAGTTTCCAGGGATTCTAATAGTGGAGACCACTATTTACTGGTTACTGAACACAAGTTATTTGATGATTTGGTTCTATATCTCTACGGGCAAATGTGCTAATTTCCTACTGTCTGACCACTTCACTCTTAATTCATGATCCAGCCAAGGCCAGGGAGTAGTTTTTTCTCTGCTATGTCACATCAGCCTATCTTAATGATTAAAGTAAAACTAATTTCTTGCAATAGTAGCTAAGATGATGTCCTGTTCTGCAGAAAAATAAATATCTGAAAGTAAGAATCAACTACTGGAGTGTTTGATCCAGCAATCAATATTCATTTTAGAGTCCTTGGAGAATACAAAAGCACTTACAGAACGTAACTCCGAAAGCAGATACCTAAAATAGCTCAGCTGAACTGAGCCCTGGAGGTGCTGATGCCTCTGCATCAAAAACAGCAGCAGCCCACACTGCTTAGCTCAGTAGCGGATGTGGCTGAATCATGGATGTCTAGAATCTGATGCATAGTTTCCTATCTCAGGTGTCTGATTTACAAGAGACACTGCTATAGGGTGTAGTGGCCTCCATGTATACAAAGCTGATTTTTCATCTGCAACATGGGTGTCTGAGAGCTGACTTGGCAATTGAGTTTAAGCTTAGTTCCTCCACATTCCAGCATGTGATACAAGGTGTTAAATGCTCTTGAGAGAGCAAGGACCTTGGCACAGCAAGGGTTTTCCCTTGCCTTGGTTTTGTAACTGGCTCTACAGGTTCTGTATAGAGGAACTGCAGTTGAAGCAAGGCAGAGCATAAATATGGTGGAGTGGTCTGGCATGATGGATCTTTATTTCTGTAATCTACTGAAGCTGCAATTTAATGATATTTAAAAGCTACACCAGAAGATTGTTTATGAGTAAATGTAACAAAATTTTAGGGTTCTGTTTTCAACATGTTCAAATACCACACCAAGCCTTGGGTAGAGGGGGAGAATGGAATAACAGGAAAGACAGATTTCCTTCAGAGTACATGAAAATTTACCTGTTTTAACCTTTGCATGCTAGTTTTATGCTAGGATTCTTCAGGTACTGTTAAAATAATTTTCAGACAGTTAGGGAGAGGAATCATGTAAATGTTTCTGATAACTCTGTATGATATGAAGTAAATCAGAATAAATTTAGTGAGGCCATTTGCATAGCTAGGGAATCTTAAAATGACTAATAATTTGAAGGACTGAATCCTTTCTACTACTGTTACAAGTCAAATACTATAAAGGGAATTTATATGTAAAGTCCTAAACAAGGACTCAGAAGTATAGACTGAACAAAGTTATCCACTCGTCTCTTACATACTTCATGGGTTTATTTGCTGCACTATTTTGAGTATATTATCTAATCTCCTCTTAAGTATTTCCTCCTCTAGTATCTCAGGGTTTTCTCTTGACAGACAGCTCCATTGATGAATAACTCTTATTTGGAGATTTGTCCTCACATCTAATCTAAATTTGTTACATTTTAGGTGAACATTTTCCATGGTCAACCATGATCAAATCTCTCTCTTTCATTCTTGTTTCTCTCAAAAACTCCTGAAAAGTTCCACATTTTGTTTAAATTATGTGTCCTTTCCATCTTGTTCATTATGTCTTACAGCTTTCCTAATGTTCTTCATCTTTGCTGCTCTCTCATCTTCATAGTGTGAAGGTCAAAGGATATCCTAAGTAAGTCCTTAGCTGTCATGTGAATAGAAGATTTATCAGCTCCCTACTCCTAAGTACAGTTATTTGAATGTGTATTCTTTAATTCCAGTAGTATTTCTGATTTTCATTTGTATAGACACAAACTCTAAAAAATTCACCGTAACTAGTAGTTTTGGAACAAAAATAATTCACTCTGGTACTGTAAGTAGTGACTAGGACAGATTGTTTTTTATTAAAAACATTTGGTTTTGCAATATATACACATTCCTCTTTATGCGCTGTAGAATTATTTCCTTCCCCTCTCTGATCTGGCAATGCTGTAACAGAAGTTGCTGTTAACTAGTCCTTCAGCTTTTCTGTATAACAAGGATCTGTAAAGAAAAACTCCAACATTTTCCTTTAGTTACTCAGAAGTCCCAGAATAGAAAATTTTGCCTGGCTTTGTCTGACTTTCCCTAAGTTTTTGGTGTCTTTATACACAGAGTCTTAAAGAATATTTCTGCCTGAATATGGACAAAATAAAGCTCAGAATTAAACTAGTCCATATGGTCTACCAACAAATAATGCTGTACCAGTCAAAATAATCTGCTTACTATCCACATTAATCAATATTTTCTTGGATGTGTAACTTATTAGTAGTCAGATTTCCTACTTTTAACAACCTAATGAAAGAGTCTAAACTAGATGAGTTGTTGTGCATCTGTGACTGACTGACTCTTGTCTCTGGTGATCCACTTATCAAGAGTACAGAAAATGCAGAACTTACTGGGACTCAATGCAAACTGTCATTACTTCACCACCTTTAGAGTAAGGTAAAGTGAATTCACTGGGAAGAAACATTGCTGACAAGCTGCAAGTCCTTCAGAAGTGCTGGGGAAAGTATCAACAAGCCATGAGTTTGATGGTGCCCTCACTAGCAAGGAAACATGTAGTCCTACATTGCCTTTCTTACTCACACCCACTCTGGACTTCTCTGAACTCATTTTGGATGTTCCTATTCACTCAATTGCTTCCATCTTCTGCAGTATTAAATGACATGCTATGTAAAAATTAATCTGTTTCAGTTATAGCATCATTCTTCCCTTCCATTTGATGGTCACATCAGTTCAAATGCTCATGAACATTTCCAATAGCCCCAACATTAGCATAGAAAGCTCAATGTGGAAGGTGCTGTGGTTAAAGACATCTTGAAAAGACTTTAAAGCAAAGCTTGAAGTACAGCTGGTCAGCATTAAGCATCACAGTGCTTACAATCCCCAGTGTTGATGTTGACATTAAGACAGTTTCTGCTGCCTGTGGCATTAAGAACTAAGTGTTTGCTTTCTAAATGTCCTTCTTAGAATAGGTATTCTGAATGTTTTTCCCCTGGACCCTAAGGAATTTCCATGATTCTAAAAGCCTATTTCATTGTCTGGTTTATTTTCCAAATGCCATTTTAATCCATCTCTAATCTTCATTAATAACAACATTATAATTACTTCATTAACTTTTCCAGATAAAGCATTTAAACTCTTCAGGAGAAAATAGGTTTTTGCTGGATCTTGTGCTAATTGCTTCATCTAATACCACAATCTTGAGTTTTAAACCTATTTAATGAAAACATAAAGCTTTAGTTTAGTATAAACATGTTGGTGAAACTGAAGAACACATGTGCAAGAGCAAGGATAGCAACATGCTGTATTACATAGCTTTTAATGATGCATCTTGAAACACTGATGAGGAAGAAAGCCCAGTTCTTTTCCCAGGAGTAAAAATAATGCCCATAGACATTAGCCTTTAACTTGTTTTGACATCTTTGTTCCTGTGTAAAGGTTAAGTAATATGGTCAAATTTTGTAAGTAATGCTTTATTAACAAAGTAACTTCCATTAAGGTTGTAAAACTGAACACCAGATCAGGAAATAATAAAACGTAAAGGTTGGATCATAAAGTTAACTGGTCCGTACTGCTAGTTTTCCCCAGATAAGGTATGTGCTCAGCTGCCTACAGCATGTGCAGTTGTGAGTTACAGCTTCTGAATACCTTAACCTTTTAGTTTCTTTTTTCTTGAATGTTCTCATTTTTGGTCTGAACATTTTGGTTTTCTTGGGAGAAAACCCCTGTGTTTTCTTTTAACAGAGTGTATAAACTACACGTGGTGTCTGCATAGCTGTTGGACACGATTTTGTTGCTAGCATACCTGCTGGCATGGAAATCTTGTGGTTTTGTCTGATGTGTCTTAGTTGACATAGTTATAGTCAGGGAACACGTGGCAGACACTACAACTTCAGCTGCTTCTCAGATGTGTAATTGCTTCTTAGGTACTTCTAGAGCATTTCAAGGTGAAGTCAAATGTCTTCAGTGTGTCACTGCAGAAAGTAATTTAGCATGAATCTTTTTGACTTTTTCATCAAAAGAGATGGAAGCCTCATGTGGGTCACTCTGAATTGTCATCTCAATGGCAAACATGAATAGCTGATAGATAGTAAAGAGCCATTTCTGAAGCAACTTCTCTACTGTGAGCCTCGGAACTGGATGCTTAAGTTGCTCAACATGTGCTTGTAAGTCAGGAACGACAGGCTTAGTCCAAGCATTTCAGACCTGCTGTATTTTCTGGTGGCAGGTTCATCACAGCCAGCAGCTAAGAAACCACATAGCTGCTTACTCTTGTTTTTCTTGCCCACCCCAGTGAGACAGGGGAAGAAAATATTAACAAAAGTGAGGCAAGATGCTAGCACTTTAATAGATGAAGGTGGGAGTAAGCACAGCAAAGATATACAATCATCACCCTCTGGACAGACCAATGCCCAGCCAGTCCCCAAGCAATGGTTACCTTGGAATCCAACTCCCTTTTTCTTACTCTATCTTGCTTTATGTTGCAGAGCATGATGCTGCATGGTATGGAACAGCCCTTTGGCCAGTTTGGGTCACCTGGTCCTGACAGTTTCCCCTCCAAGTTTCTTACCTATTCACTGGAGTGGGGCAGAGTGGAAAAAAAGGGCAAGCAGTCACATGGAGGAGGTGCAAACACTCTTCATCAGTAGCTAAACATTAGTATGTGATCAACACAGTTTTATCCACAAAGCCAAACTGTTGCACCATACCAGTTGCTATGAAGAAAGTGAACTCCATCCCAGTGAGACCCAGTCAGCTGGATTCCTCTAGCTGTCATCTTGCTCAGAGAAAATTCTAATCTGCACCAGGGCATTGTGTTCACAACTTGCTCATGTATTAAATCATAATTCTGAGCACTATTAAGTATCTGTGTGGATTCCAACATTATCTTACAATGCAAAGTTAGCATACTGTGTGTTTAAATTGTTTCAGCATGTGGACTTGGAATTAGTAATATATTCATGGATTTAGATTTTTCAGCTAAGAGATCTTTTGACCTGGAAAGAGAGATGCAGTATGCCACTGCACATCTCTGAGGAGCCTTGTATGTTAAACAAAGGCTGTTAGAATGGAATCCAACTTATTTGTAAGGTACTCACTGCTGCCATTCTAGCCAAGCACGTTACTTGATTTGAAGACTGGGTAATGTGGCTGAGAACAAACAATGAACTATTGAATGAATGTTCTTGTTGCACCCCACAAGAACAGAGCATGCATTGTGGGGTGCTCGGTGGTGCACATCTCTAAGGGAAATTGAAGATGTAAAGATGCAGATACCAAAATGAGGTATGAAATCTTGTCCAAATCGAAGGGAAAGGAAGTGTTGCCATTGCATGGAATGAATCAGAACTTTGAGAATGCATTAGCAGCTTAATTCTGGAAACTGTGGGGCAACAGTGCTGCACAGTGAAACATGAGAGATCTCTGTTGCTTTAAACTTACCTGGCTAAATTTAGCCAGTTTACTGAGCTGCTCAAGTGTGAACAATTTCAGCCTACAAAGAACTTCACAAGCAAACCTTGATATTGAATAAGAATTCAGTAAAAGGAGATGGAATCTACTGTGTTCCACCCCGAGATTTTAATAGGAAAAAAAAATGCAAGGGAAGTATTCAGACACTGATGGGAAGATTAGGGACTAATGTTACTTGTTTAATATATAGGAAATGTATATTATGGAAATGTATGTCTGGGAAATATATATATAGGAAATTTATTTCTTAGCATGCTACACTTATCTATTCCATTCAATCAAAATTCCCCATGAAATTTACATTAGGTTTCCATTTCTGGTACAGCAACATAAACAGTGACAGGAGAGTATATTTTAAAACTGGACAGAAGTGTGAAAAGGAAAAGCCATCAGTCTTTTAATAGGAGAAAATATTTCTTAGAAATGGTCTTTTGAGATTTAGAAAATATAGTTAGTGGGGTATGCAGTTGGAAATATAGAGAAACACAGTAGTACACTTATCAGACACCGAGGTTCTGCCTGGGACTGTCATTCTTGGCTCTGCTGGACAAAGGTCATCAGGCTTACAAATAATTACTATCTAAACAGCAGGAACTAAACTAGCCTCAATAAACCATTTGTATGAATCCTGCCCAGGAAACAATCTAAAGGCACAGCAAATGAGAGCGTCTATTTAATGCCAATCTTTTGCTGGAAACTTGGAAGTCCATAACAAAGAAAAGAACACATTGTCATAAACTGCATTCATTGCTAGTGAGTCTTTTAATTCCCAGCATTAAAAATAAAATAAAGGGCTGTGCAGAGATTTTCCTGTATACTCTAACTCTGAATGCTCAAAGCAACTAGTTCTCTTTCTAGAGAACAGGGGAGAATGGGTACAGGGTAATTAATGTTATCTTGGGAGCAGATAGTGCATGTGTGACAACAAAGTAAATGAAAGTAAGTTCAGGTTACTCTCAGGTTAGAGAACTGACAGGACTGTTTCAGGATTACATACTGCAAAAAAAATAGAGAATTTCACAGAAATAAAAAAGGCCCATGATATCTATCACCATAATTTAACTGCTGTTAACACTTCAGCAGAGGCATACAGGAAAATTGTAGCTGAAATTCTAATTTATTTTGAGGAAAAAAATATTATTTTACAGCATCTTTTCAAAGAGCTGCTCTCATACATAGGTAGCTTTTGTAGGACTTGGGAAAACTTTCAATGTGTGTGCCAGAATCTAATGAAATCACTGCTGGGGAGTGAGCAACTAAAGCACAAAATTTCATTCCTTAATGACTTTAAATCCCATAACTGACTGGAGGTAAAAGGGACATGTCAGATGTAGAATATGACAACTAGTTGACTTTTTGGTGTGAAGCTTGGAGAAATAATGTACAGGCACTGAAGAAGTGGTAGGAAAATCCTTAATTGAAGGAATGGTTCTAGATAAATGAGTATGTTTGTTGTGGACTCTGGGTTAGGTAATGGAGAAAGTGCTAATCTAGGAACAGAAAGTCAGCCATATTTGAACAGACAACAGTTTTAGCACAAAAGCCCTTTTAAACTTCCTTTGTTGTCGCAGTTTTGGGAACCTGATAGATTTTAATTGGTTTGCTTCATGTGAAAAACCTGATACCCTTCCAGGAACTGGTCACAAGTTCATTGGTAGCAAGGGAATATATGTCTGAGTAGTCCAGTGCAAATGCTTTGCCACAGGAGCATGAACTTGGCAAGGTTCTTCTCAAGCAGTGAAGCCACAAGTGAGTTATATGTCCTGAAAGAGTCCCATGGAGACCATTAGAGCAAGCCTCTGGCCACAAATTCTTGATTCCCTATATATTGCACAGAAAGAATATTCTAGATGTATTTATTGAGTGTCTTACAACTTTTATTGGTATTGTTTTTCATTTTTCTCAACCTCTAAGCCAAGCTCCTGCAGTATCATAGGGTTGAATATTTATGCCTCAGGGGAAGAAGAAAATTATAACTAAAGAAGCATTGAAACCATTAGGAAAGGTCATTAGGAATAGCTCTTTTGCACAGTATATTAGTTGATAATCTGTAAGTCATATATCACATGGGGATAAGAAAAGCTGTAGTCCACTGGATAATGATAATCCCCAGCTTTTGGGTGGTGGTCTGTTGTTTCTAACTCTCCATACGTTACTGGAAAGCCAAATTTGTGTCTTGAATGTTTTGAGTTATGGGCAATATGTCTCAGGGAAAGAATGAATAAAATTTTATGGTTTAAAATTTAGTGTACTTTTCCTTTCAACATCAATCTCTCATAATTTGATTTTTAAAATTACCTTTTATCTATTTCACTTAATTTTATCTCGGAATCCTCAATCATATTATTCCTCCTATATGCATTTTTCTTCTTGCCTGTCAGCAGTATTTTACCTTGTAGAAAGGACATAATTAACAGGTGAATCTTGTCTGGATAAACTAAGTTATGTGATTTTCCCTGTAGTTAATTAATTGTCTGGTGATGATATTCAACACATGCAAATTGTAGTGGCAGAAGAGGATCAGTGAGTATGCAAGAGGATTTAAAAACTATGTGAAATATATGTGTCACTGCTCTACAGAATATATGCTTCTAGATACTCCCTCCATCTCTGTTGTTCTCTGTTTAGTTAGAGGCGTGTCTGTCAATATACTGCAATTGCACCTCTCTGACAAAGGCAGATCTATCACCAGAAGTTTAACTATTACACTGTATAGAAAAGGATCTCGAAAAGAGCAAACCAAAGTTTTCTTTTGCTTCTCTGTTCCACTGATAGCAATATTGCAATCCTCGTTCCCTCACTTTTTTGAGAAGTAGTTGATAGGCTGATAGGGATGGAATGATTTTAAAGCTATTAGATGCGTGTGACTTCTCTGAGATTAAAACACAAGTTAAGAAGGTTGCTCTGTCAAAAGTTTAATGTGATGCTGATATATTACTCGGTACCATTATAGCTTCAAGTGAAGGAGTAGTTGCATAGGTGCTGTAAGGCAAGTGCTCTCCCCTCTAAAGGCGCTTCGCAGCGCTGTGCGAGCAAACTTGAGGCGCTGCCTTCCCATTTGGTATCTGTGGAGTTAACGAAGGGAAGCTCTCCCGCCAGTTCGCCTCCCGCACCAGGAATGCAATTTGTGTTTACCTATATAAGGAAACCTGTTAGACTTAAACGAGCTCGGCAAGACTGCGAGCTGCCTGCTAAAGGAGCGGAGCCCACACCGGGGCGGTCTATCTGCGCGTCCGCCCGTGTGTCTGCCGGCAGTGCGCGGAGGCTGGACAGAGCGCAGTCGTTCCCCCCCGCATCAGCCCGGCAGCGGCAGCGCCAGCCCGGGAAGGACGGTATCCCCCTTTCTCCTTTTCTTCAACTCGAGAAGAAAAACTGTCAGAAGGGGAAAAAATGGAGAAGCAGGTATGTCAGGCGGTTCCTCGCGGCTGGCGCTGTTAGGGTGGGCAGAGACTCGGTAGTGGGATGACTTCTTCCAACTGTGGCTCCCCCTTAAAATGGCTTGTGTGTTTTATAAGGGGTGCAGAGCAAAAAGTTGTAGCGCTTTTTGTGTCCAGCAGCATCTGTGTGAACAGTTGCTTCAACTTCTCTGACTTTCCATATGCCTCTAGATTGGGTGCACCTTCTATTTTACTGCAGAGATTCTCAAACTTTACTTATCTCTGATGGTTCACAGGCGTAAGCTGAATGTGGAAATAAGGGTGAGATGCTTTGGCTCGCTGGCAGAAGCACAGCAAATCCATGATGTTAGGATCCTTTCTGGGTAAAGAAGCCCTTATTGTTGGGATTTTTACCTTAAATTGTATATTTTGTGAAAGGTGCACTCCTTTAGCTTTACTGTGGGTACTTAATTTTGGTGTGTATGAATGCAGCTCTCTCAGTGTGGCTGGAATGTGTTTGCTGGAATACAGAGTTCCTCTGGTAATAAAGATTTTCCAGTGAGTTAAAAAAACAAGCTGCAGGTACTGGTCTAGGTAATGTAAGCAAAACTTGTTCCCCTACAATAGGGATTAGCTCTGCTAAGAACAACGATATGTTTTTCTTAGGAAAACATATTCTGATAACCTTCACAGCAGGCTCCAGGGAAAACCCTCAGAAAAGGAGGGATTGTTCCTGGAAGATTTTGGTCACAATGAAAAATAAAGTTGAAAACTTCATCAAACAGCTCTCTAATTGGAAGAATACTGCTATGCAGACCTACAGGACAGTTACTGTTAATTATCAGCATGCTAATTGTGGAAATGCATTCAAGTTTTATGCAGTTATGCTGTAAAACATGGAATAATAGTTTCAGCTGATTCATCTAAGTGCCTTCTAAGAACAGAAATTAAGTCCAGAGAACTAGTCACAAACAGGTGGAGTTAATTTTCAGAATAATTTTTGCCTTTCTGATCTTATCAGCTTATAGATGTATGATTGCTTTTCACTAATTCTCATATTTATGTATCTGTGCATATACTTGTTGCAGGAGTTTTAGCTGCATCTTTCCTGGCAGTCAAAGTGGGAAAGTAAAATACATTCCTGTTCTGAAGTGTTTAGACACTTTAAATGAAGATGATTATAACTTAAAAACCCCACTTCCTTCCAAGTGCTTGTAGTTTTTATGAATGAATGTCTACTTTAAATTAATAATATGACAGTCCTTGAGGTCCCTTCCAACCCTGGTCATTCTGTGATTCTGTGTGATTCTGTGACAGTATTGGGTTAAAATTAATTCAGAATAAGGAACTGTCAGAACTAAAATTCACTTGTGTGATACAGATTCTCATTCATGTCTAATTGAGAAACTTCTAAACTCATGACGTGGAATGTTTAGTGAAGTATAAATCAGAATGATACAGAATAGCTGTAGAAGTTTCAATAGAAGATTTTATGGGAGGATCAACATTGCAACGAAAATAGCTAGAAGTTCCAAAATGCTGCTTCAGCATTGAAGCTAATGGGTTCATCATCATGAGCCATCTTTGATCCTGGTAGAGGCCACCACAGCAAAGGAAGTAGGACTGGTGGACCAGATCCAATTCACTTGTCTTGCTTCTCATCACAGTAGTTTTGCAGATAACCTTTATTATTGTGAATTGAATGGGAGCGCAGAAGAAAGAAAGAATTTTAGCAGGAGTGTTAGTAATCAAATTTAAAGGGCAGAGGACTTCAGGGAACCATGCTTCTAAGTCACTTTTTCTCAAGTCTATCTCATACATTTCACTGCCCCTATAAGCTTAGTGTTTAGTTATGCTGTGATTGTTAATGATCGTTTTAATTTCCATTGCAAAGTGAAGTAAAACCCTGTCTCACCTTGTGAAATATATTCTCAACTGAATGAGGATCTCAGCACCATCTCTGTGGCTGTGCTACTTACTGTAGAGTTGGTCCTGGCTGCAGCCTGCCCCTTGGTGAGCTCTGCGGCTATGACTCTTCTAGGGAGACCAGGGGCTATGTGGGGTCACATCTCTTTCAGCCACAGTATGTGCCTTGCACTCTCCTCTGCTGCCCACAATGTGTGTAATGCTGTGGCTGCAGAGTCTGTCTGCAGCATCATAGTGGGACCTCCTTTGGCCCGAGGCCTTTTACATCTGCTTGGTGCAGTGTCTGTGGTGTTGCATGAGTTTTCCATTGGCCTGAATGAACATGAAGCAAATTCTTTTCTGACCAGGACAAAGCAATTCAAAGTACTGGATAGACCTTGTGTGTTATCTCAAGACCCGAGAAAATATAGTAGCTATGGCTGGGTTACACCAGACCTGTCTCCCTTCTGAGCTTTTGCAAATCAGCCTCCTACCCTATGCACAGGTCTCCAGTTCATGTTAATAGGTGATGTGTTCCTTGTGCTGATTAAATGAGAGATAGCATTGATTATGACCCTGTTTAAAGATTAATTTTTCATTCATTCAAGAATTCTTTCACATCAAGTTCAATAACATCTGTGTTCAGTGTATAGTAGTGGTACTGCATTGAATGGTGAATTTTGGAAGTGAGTGTACTGAGCCCAGGCAAAAGCACTGAGTGCAGCAAATCTGTGTGTATACCCGTGGTACCTTCTTTAGTGGTGTAACTGAAGAGACAAGATTGAAGTTGAATAGAAATACTTGAATTTGACATTCTGTATGTTGAATGCTAGAACTGAATCATAGAATCATAGAATCATAGAATCATAGAATCATAGAATCATAGAATCATAGAATCATAGAATCATAGAATCATAGAATCATAGANTTTTGTTTGTATGCCAAAGATGACAGGCACCAAATTATTTATGATGAAAGCTTTGGTTACTTGAACCAAAACTATCTTTTGCCATGCTGTAGTGTTACTAGTGGTTTAAATTAATTACAATTATTTCTCATTTGTCACTTCCAAAACAGATCACTTGATGCATTTAACATAGTATCCTAGAATTTTTGCTTATAAAAGTAAGAACCAAGCGCATGACTTCCATTCTTTTTTCATTTAGTAACAAGTTTATCCCACAGAAAAATGTGATGTTTCTTTATTTACTGGACTAACAGCCACCATGTTACACCTAATTTCATTTTCTGATTTGCATATAATTACAAGCTGAGTGCTTTTATACATTGGCAAGAGTCAGTTGGGCATGTCTTGGGGATTTTTTTCTGATACCTCTTCACTTTTTTAAAATAAGGAGAAAAAGAGATTGGGCTTTCAAAGGTGTAACCAGAGAGCTTGAAATAATAAAAGAGCATGTTGTACTAGTTGCATGCTCCCTTTAGGGGCTTTTTTAAGGGCTTTACCATTCCATTATGCTATCATTGTGTAGTGTAAGCATTTTATATGGCATGTGTGATTTCATTGCCCTTAAGTGACCTTGGTAAATTCCTTATTTCCCCTGAAGCACATGCCTAATTGAAAATTGCCATCTGCAGTTGCAGAGCTCTGAGCAAGAATCCTAAAAATAATGCAAGAAAGGAGATGGGTGTCCAGAGAGTGGGGCAAGAGCACTCCTTCTGTAGCATTTGCTGCATTGTAAGAGGTTAAAACTTTGTGTTGAAGACAAATGATAAGGAATTACAAGAAAGACATCTTAATATGTCAGGTTAGTTCATCTCTTAATACTGCTATCCAGTGATCATGTGATCTAAAAGAAGTGAGTGTTACTTGATTTTTATTATTTTTTTTAATGTAAAAAAATTTTTTAAACTTGTATGTTCCTCTTGTTCCTCCCCGGGTAAATATCTATCCAGAGCTTAAATTTTAAAATATTCCAAATCTGAGCTGTGCTTTTGTAGTCCAACTGCTGTCTTCATTCCACAGTGCCTTGCTTGTCCCTACTGCGCCCCTGGATTTGAAAATAGATGGTGGATGCAATGTGCAAATGCTACCTAAAACTGAAACATTGTGTTTTGTGCCAGAATCTTCTAGCCCAGCACTGAAATACAGCCGATGTGAGTGTCAGGGCTTTAGAGCCATGTCAATGAAGATGGCAAAACACTGGACACTGTAAAGCTGAGGAACAGTTTAGAAAGGACCATATTCATATCAAAGGGCTTTCAGCTGTGTCCTGGATGGGAAAACAAAGTCAACATCATCTGTATATTTATTTATTCACAAATGTGTAATGTAATTGTTTAGAACAGGGAAAATGCAAGTACTTTAATCGTAAAAGGTTGAGAGCTGCAAAGCTGAAAATTTGGTGATGAAGACATGAAACTGCAGTTCTATGATTCCATGTTCATCCAGTCTGAAAAGGTCAAAAAATGACTGAGCTGAAAATGAAATCCCCAGGTTTCTCTAGTTTGGTGTTATCTCACAAGGAGTTTTATTTATGAAAGCCTGTCATTTTAATTTATTTGTTTCTGTGTTAATTATAAGCTATATTTCAAAGCTATCTGAATTTTGGACTACCCACTACTTTGAGAGTCATAAGGGAAGGTATTAAAAATATGCAAAATGTGTGCAGATTTGAGTTTACCAGCTGCTTAGGATGTATTTCCCTGCTGTTCTGGTGGGTTTTTTCATTCATTGAAAATAAAAAGAAGTAGTTTTTTGTGAAAAAAGAAATAAAGTGAATGCATAAACACTTACTGGTAAATGTTGTGTGGTTATATGTTAATAAAGTAACTTTTTAAAAATTTTAAATGTCCTATATGTTCTTCAAGCAGGATCTTAAATATCTTGCTGATGACTGTGTATAAGCAGCTTCATTTTTCTCATTGTATCTATACCTGAGATCTGGGATTGTAACATGTATTCCAATTACATGTGTCTAAATTCTCTGCTTGTATTTTTTTAATTAAAAAGTTACTATTCTCGTGTGATTATGTGCATAGAGGCTGTAACAACTGGTGTTTTCCTTTAGATTAATCAACTAACACTCATAGGATTTTCCTTGAACGAATTGACATCTTCCTCTTAAAGCTTTTGTAGAACTTCTTTAGAGGGTAGGTTGTTAAGTTGCACTTTTTATTTTGCCTTTGATAGTTTCACTTAATGGTCATTTTTATATTAGTCCCCTGGATATCAGCTTTAGGGAGGTGGCATAAGAAAAAGTAGTTACTTTTATTAGATTTCTTTTTACTAAGTTCAGCTTCATTTAGGATTTGGTTATGTTCATGCAGTGGTATGAATGAAATCACATTTTTGACATCTGCATAGTTCCAGTCATACCAACAAATTCAAAGTGCTGTTGTTGGTAATGCACTGGATTATAGAGTATTTAGGTTTTAGAAGTGTCCTGACTTGTCTGCTGTGCTGCTCCAGTGATGATGATGATGTTTTTGTAGCTGCCCAGCTTGGAAAACTCCGTATAAAAACTCAGATCAGGCCTCCTGAGATGGATTTTAGGGGGCACATTTAATTTCACTACATATGAAACAAGGGTTGCGTTCCTGCTGTGGTAATTTTGCAAAATGAGCTGTAATTCTACTACACCTTCCATGTCTTTGTCTCATTTATGAGAACTGCCACCTATTTTAGATGAGGAGTTCCAGCATTAGCAGTTAATTCTGAATTCTTACCTTAAGTATGGTGACGTGCCTCAGAGTGATTTGCAACACCCTGTTGGTTATAGATTCAAAATTATGCTGCTGTCCTTGGCACTCTGGTGGGCAATTCTGGCTACGTTGCCTTTTGCTTTTGATGCAGTGCCCTAGCAGCACCATTAGCACAGTGCTTAGACTTCAAGCATCTGTTTGCCTTTTTTGCACATGGTGTTGCTTTTACGTCACGTTAATCACTGGACTCAACCAGCACGTATGATTCATGTACCAAATGAGCTTTAAATTGTGTCAGTAAAATGTATGGCCTAAGGGATGACATGTATGACAGAAGTGACAAATTTGTGTCTGGAATTAACAGTATTTCATATTTTAGTAGGCTTCTTAACTGTTTAAAGAGGAGTCATGGCAATGTCAGTACAGAAGAGAAGTAAGCAGTGAAACTGGCATGCATCTGTGTATCAGATTATGATATNTCATGGCAATGTCAGTACAGAAGAAAAGTAAGCAGTGAAACTGTGTATTAGATTATGATGGGACCAGAGAATTGCATTTAATTCTAAAAGAAATTATGAAATCCCTATATATTATTCATTCTGTAATCTCACTATATTCACAGTATGAAACAGAGCAAATACTTTAAAGAAAAAACCAAATACCCTTTGGTATCAAATTGTGTACCACAGTATATAGCCTGCAGTGCCTCTCTTGAAGTAATTTGGATTTTGAAGTAAGATGAACTGTTGCTCTGAGCAACTTTTCAGCAGTAATCTGTAAATGCATTGATGTTTGAGACCTAACATCTTGGTTCTAATGTCTACCATTCCACATTGCTGGAATCTGTTTAGATTAATGAAAATGAACTCATTGAAATTATTTACAGTTGTTAGCTTGCATTTTAATTTTGGAGGTTAATCTACTGTGCCTTGAAGGTTTTATTTCTAACATTTCTGTCCCACGAAAATTTCCATTTAAATGTTTTTTAATGAAAGAACATGAGTATAAAATGAAAGACTATAATTGAGCAAAACCCTCAGCTGAACAGGCCTTTACTCACCAACAGACACTTGAAAGGTTTTGGGGTATGCTGAATTGCTGTAATACAATAAAAATTAAAATAAAAAAGTTTCTCTCAAGAAAGGGCTTACTGACTTCATCAATTAAACTCTCCAGTTTTGTATCATCTGCCAAGTTTCCAGTCACCAAGGCTGAGGCTGCGTATGTAGAACTAAATTTGAAAACCGTTTGAACTAACTGACAAGCTGGCTTGAAATTGGGAAGATATAAGTGAACTGAAAGAAGCAGGAGTCCCTAGAGTTAGGGAGGAAAGTATAATTTATCTACAGAAAATGGGGAATAATTCAGTCAGCAGGAGAGTCTGTGGGCTACCACAAACTACAAAATTAATGCAAGTCACTGATGTGACAAAATGTTAAAATGTAAAAGTTGTTCTGGGACTCATTACTGAAGGTATTACATACTGAAGGTATTGGATAAAAAGGTATTTGTCCCGTGTATTCCACTGTGATAAGCCCCCAGCCCGAGTTCTTAATTTGGTTTTAGAAGTGATACCTTAAGAAATACACAAACAAACTGGAGAAAGACTAAGGGAAAGCAATCGAACAAAAAAGTGGAGCAAGAAAACATGAAATAGGTTTCAGGAACTGAGTAGGTTTTATTGAAAACCTAGATTCTCAGTGTCCTGTACAAAGATTTTCATGAGCCATTATGTCCACCTGCCACCTTCACCCAGAGGACCTCATAGGGTAGCAAAAGGCAAAGTTGGAAGCACTTGTCTGGGAATCAGCTGGAGCTGGGGATGGCTACTGCAAATGAGCAACTCATCAGTTTCCTTGCACAAACTCAGCTTGGTAAAATAGTGCCTAGAAAGGAAAATCAACTGTTGTAATTATAGATGTGGCTGTAAATATGAGAGCAATTAATTGTTCTTAATCTCTGCTGAGTTTGGAACAAAAGCCAATTTGTAACAATGGCAGTTTTATTTAGATTTTTGTAAGATCTTCACAGTTACAACGGTATTTAGGCTCTGGAGTGGGTTATGCAATGAGACTCTCAGATCTCTCTTTGGAGTTTTTTCCACAGACAAAGAGTAAATGCCTTTTGTGCATGATATATTTGTAGTTGATCCTCCTTGGGAGCAGGGTCTTCTCCTCAAATAGATGTCTCAAACCTATGTATCTGTGACTGCTTCCTAGGACTTGGGTTGTGTCCCCAGCATGGAATCTAAAAGTGTTCCTCATTTTCACAGAATCACAGTGTTAGGGATTGGAAGGGACCTGTGGAGATAATCAAGTCTAATACCCCTGCCAGAGCAGGAACATCCATATCAGGTCACACAGGAATGTGTCCAGGTGGCATTTGAATATCTCCAGAGGAGATCTCACACCCTCACTGGGCAGCCTGTTCCGGTGTTTCATCACCAAAACCCCCAATCCAATGCACAAACTATATAAAAGTAACAGTTTTTCAAATAACAAATAAAATTCATTTCCCCAGTTAACAAAGGTGCTTGGGAAAAAAACCTAGTTGAACCACGACATCTCTGTTAAAGGTAAAGCAAGCTAGAATGTAACTACTGCAAATAAACATGGAGAAGTTAAAACCCTATTGTGCTAATACAGGGTAGGAGACTTTTTCCCAAGCACTATTTGAAAGTAGAAGGTAGATTGAGTGTTGCATGACAAGGTTCTCCTTGGAGAACAAAGTGTAGTGTTTGGTTTGTTGTATAAAATGTGTCACTGATGTGCTATGGGCAACAAATTAGTAAAATTCCATGGTTACGTAGCAGTACTGAGTCATTGATTGCTATCCATCAAGGCTGTACAGTCTAGAGCTATATCCATTAAGCTCACAGTGAGAATACAAGGCCTAGCATTCGATCAGTTATGTCCCAAATTAAAGTCAGTGATCCAAGAGAAGAGGAATGTAAAAATAGAAAAAGAACAGCAGGGAAATGGGAGTGAGAATAATTCCTTCCACTTGATACTTCCCGTAACCCCGTTCTCATGAGTCAGCATTTATGAGGTCAGCTATTTCACAAGATTAGGTGAACAGCATTGCTAAATGATGGTTGACTTAATTCTCAACCATAGGCCATAAATAGGCAATAAAATGGTAAACACTGAACTGCTGATCTCCTAGAAATTAGAACAGTAGTTAATTTTCTCAAATTAGAATGATAAATGGATATTTTTATTAGCTTAAACCTGTCCATCTATTAATTTATCTGTGAATACTTTCTTTTTGTTTGATGGGGAGGTTTCTAAGGGGTTGCAGCAGGCATATTTGTTAGCAGAAGAAGCCACCACAGTTTTCAAAGCCATCTCTCGGTGATAAAGGGTGAATGTGTTCCCCTTCTTCTTACCAGTCAGGGGGCTATTCATAACTGCTTTTTAGACAAGTATTTAGCTCAGGTGTTGGGGCAGCTATGGTGGATTTCATAACTTTCTGGGTGAGACCATGTGATTGACTCCATCTTACAAGAGGAATCCTGTAAAACATTCTTCTCATCTCTGCTGGAAAGTTATTGTCTTCCACAGTGGTCTCTGACTTAATGCAATCCTTATTCTGAGCAAAAAAGAAGGGAACATTGTCTCAGGCATCCAGTTTTGTTTTGTGATGATGTTCATTCCAGTGACTTTCAATTATCGTCTTTAGGGTTAAAAGCAACACCACTATCTGACTCTCATTTCTGAGGTTTAGAAGTTATGCATCTAAAAATATTTTGCAAAAATTAAATTGAACCAGGCTACTAAAATAGTCAGGCAACTGTATAGCCATATGTCTTTTCAAATAGTTCCTTTAACATTTTGCCTAGAGGAAAATCCTCTTTAAAATGCTTGGACAAGCTAAATCTAGAGCTAGAACTTGTTTGAAAGATTGGCAAGGTGCAATGATTCTCCTAGATTAGGACCATGTCTGTGGTTACTCATGGCTTTATATTCTGAAGGTAGATGTCAAAATAAAAATCTGATTAAAGATATGACAAGAATCTCTTGTCCAGAGACAAGAGATGGTACCAATATTAAATAAAAAGCTACCTGCTCTTTCTAAAGAGCCAGGGCTCAGTATTTTTCCCCACTGAAGTCATTAAACACTAGACTGAGAAAGATGGGCATTATGAACTTGGTTTTGTTCAACTTCTAGGTGATTGAAGAGTAATCTTAAGCTTTGGATGCTGTACTTTCCATAATCAGTGCCTCAGATCAAGAAGCACCTTACAGGGGATGATGGGCTGCCCTCTGAATTTCGAAGTACACTTTCTTTAGTACTAATGGATAACTTCATCAGCTTGGGGCTTTGTTCTGAACACGATTACAAATAACTCTTCCCCCAAAGCTGAGCAGAGCTCCTTGTACTTTAAGCACAACCAGTGATGTTTTTGGTTTGGTCTAACTTTTATATGACTAGCACTCCCAGGAAATGCAAGATGCTTACTGGAGACCTTTCCCTTGCTTCTAGTCTGTGTTCAATGTCTCTCAGAAAGGTAATGCTATGGCCACGAGGTGGCACATCTGTGTGAATATGAGCTCTTTCTTCTCTCCTGTACCATCTGTGCCACTGGGAGAAAAATGGTACAAGAATCCAGGCTCTGTGGTTATCTGGTGAAAGCTGTCTTCAAAAGAAGGAGGTACCCTGGCTTGTGGGCCTTTCTAATACAGTTCTTCATATGTTCTACATTATGCAGATGTTGACCAAAAAAAATCCTAAGCACTCCCCTTAGGACTTTTTACTCTCGCATAGACATTGCATAGACATTGCAAATGCTTGGGAGATGAGATGGAGAGGAAAACTAAGACTAAACAAAAATAGACTGTTGACAGCCTTAAAAACTCCATATGAAGTTAGGAACCTCTATAGACTCCTGGCACTTGCACTCATTTGGGCCTCCTGAATTATGAGTAGGTGGTGACAGCAACTATGTACTAAGTTTTTTTGTAGAAGCACTTAACTGGATTTGTGTTTACCTTGAACTTTAAAACCAGCCAAAGTTAATCCAAATTAATGACAATCTTTTGCCATAATAGTTTTGTATGCCCAGACTGTGAAGGGATCAGTCTTACCACTTACAGCTGATTCCTTGTCTAGTGTTAAAGCAACTGTTTTCTAGTACAGGGTGAACTGAGTTGTACTTGGATGCAGTGTTAGGAAGTTGACAACCTTTTCCTTTCCCACTGAGGGGAGACTGTTCTCAAGGATTTATCTTTCATGTCCATAAAATCATATGGTCTAATTCCCCCTGGTGGAGTACTCCTTTTGGTGCTGTACCAGATACAGCTCTGGCTTTCCTTCCCTGAATCATCAGCAATAATATTATTCTTCCTGCACTTCTATTTCAAAATGGATAATTTATAAATGATTAAGAGCCCTGTGTTCATGAGATTTCAAGGCATTTATGTATAAGTCCATGGAAAGTGAAATGGTCCTCATTTTTAGAAGTTGCATGTGCATAATGAAATCTCCCAATGCATTATCCAAACTCCTCAGCTGTAACAAATACATTCATTCAACTGCTGGGGGCCATTTTTTATCTTATTTCCTGTGTTCATTTTTTAATACCTGTGTCCACTTTTTCAAGTTCTCAGATGGGCAGAAGTTATTTACTCATTTGCAGTTTCCACTGTAGGCTAATACATTTTATATCTGAAGCATATATTTCTCTGATTTCTCTGTTCTCAACCAATTTACTTTGTCTTTTAAGCTTTTGTGAAACTGTATGGTGAAAGAGGCTTTTAAGATAGTGCAAAAAGAGAAGGGGTCTTGACTTTCTGTATCATGCCTTTTTAGATGCTCACACTTGGTTTTGGACAAAGGATTCCAGACAGTTGGTCTCTCTTCAAAGTGACTTTTGGCATTACTTATAAAGAGCAAGATATCAGGTGCAGAAGACTTAACTAACAGGAGACTTAAGTGATAAGGCTGTAAGTTTTTTCTGAATCATATTCCTTTTTTTTCCTCCTTTACGTAAGATAGATGTAGTTCTAATCTAAAATAATTTCAATTCTAAGATATACTTCACTTTGCTCTAAAATTGAGTTACAAGCTAATAAATTGAAACAGTGGAATCAAGGCGTCCTTTTTCAGCATGATATGGCTTTTATAGGGCAGTGTTTATCTGCTTCCTATCTAAAATGGTGACTATAAAGAAGACAACTGCCTGAAATATTTCAAAGGCACGAAGAGGACAAATGGTTTACAGTGTTTCATCCCAGCATGAGTAACGCAGTATGTTGAATGTGTATTACAGAAGCACTGAAACTGCACTGATCAACATGCAGAAATTAATATATGGTGTGTGACAATTTCTGGAAAAGATCTGTATCCAATTATAGATTTCTCTTTGTTTTATGAAAAACATTCATACAGAGGAGTCTTCCAAGGGAAGTGGTGAAGCACTGTGTACTAAACCATTGGCAAATGAACTGTACAAATTGTTTGAAGGCTCTTCAGAAAGCAGATCTAAGAAGAGCCGCAGTGTGGACGTGATGACAATGGAGTTCCCATGTCTCAGTTCTGACTTGCATTTTGACAGTTGTGCAAGCCAGAAAGTGCTGTCCTGGAAGCATCTGGGTGTGCAAAATTTAAAGCAAGCAGTACATAAGAACTACTTCCTTTGACCCCTGTTGATAGAGAATTTTTCTGAATGAGTGCATTTTTATATTTGGAAGTATGCATGCATGGAAGATTGAAGACAAGTGTGTGCCAGTTTAAATAGTCATATTCCTTCTGTACAAAGCACAAGAAGCAACAAACTCTGAAACAGTAAATATCCTAACAGTTAAATCACCAGTCTGGGCTACGGGAAAGTGACATTCAGGTATAATACATTTACTCTGTGGGCCATCGTGGGCTTTGTTGCTCCTGTATAAAGAACATCTTAGCCACTTTCTCAGAAATTAAAATAGTCACATTTCCCATTTGCTCACCTGCTGTAATATCTGCAGTATAATTCTACATGTGGAATAGACAAATCTTGGCTAATGTCTGTGAGCACGGCACTCGATGTTTTCCTAAAGCAGCTTAATTATACTTGAGTAGCAAAGAAAAATAAGTTATTGAGATATTTGCTTGATATTGGTTTATTTATGGGTTTTTTTCATTAACTTTTCTTGATGGAAAATGTGAACTGCTCAAAACATTTTTTGCAGGGTATTTAAAAGACAAGTAGACATAGTACTTAGAGATATAGTTTATGTTAGTGATGGGTTTTGTCAGATTTAGGTTAGTGTTTGGTCTAGATGGTCCAAAAGCTCCTTTCCAACCTACACAATTCTATGATCTTATGACTTACTAATTTTGACAACGCTTCCATTAGAAGAAGGCTCTTCAGTCTTGAGAGTAGACAGTAAAATGGGGAACATGGAAGTAAGATGTTAGAAGTTAGCTTCTAAAGTCCAGATACAGGCTATTATAGAGTCATTTAGTTGTCATATTTTTTATTATAATCATGAATCTATTATGTCTTCAATAGATGATTGTGATCCTGATCCCGGCTGCTTTGGGCTGTTCCAAATAGCTCCTAATGTATCATTTTGTACAATAACAGTTAAAATTCTTTTTTTCAGAAGGGCTCAGAGTGAATGTGCAAACATTTAATGAGAGTCTGAAACAAGTGTGTTCCTTTTTGTTGTCTTTACTGTTTTAGACCACCATAAATTTGTTCATATGTAGAATGAAGTATTTTTAAAGTGAAAACATAACCGTTTTTGTCCCATCTAAATTTATTTATTTATGTATTTATTTATGTACTATTTATCTCTGTGCCTCCATTCTATACAGCAACTTTAAAAAAAACTAGGCTGTTGGAATTACTGCATGAGCAGGCAAGTATGGTCCTATAAGGCAAATGGTTTTGCCTTTACAAAGACTGCTCTATAAGGGAAGTTGAGGGGACCTTGTTTTATGTCAGACCAGTGCAGCTGGCAGCTTCTTACACAATGCTGTTTGTTCTTGGAACAAGTTCAAATGGCTTTTAGTGCAGAGGCAGTTATACGTGTGAGCTTCACTCTTACGATGCACCACTCAAATGCAACTGGGCTAATAACAGGGTAACAGCACCTCCTGGGAGGATGGATACCCTGATTCAGCAACAGCTTCCTCAACCTGTCTTCATGTCCTGGACCATAAGGATCTGTCCCCACTGCTGCAAATATCTTTCTTGCTCAGCCTTTTATACCCCTTTCCCAGAAATACAATCACGCTTTGCTGAAAGCCCGTTTGTTTTGCAGCCTGCTAGAAACAAGAATTCTTGAATCTAACAGTTTACCTGTTGTTTTTCAATGGTTTGCATGTCACACTGAGAAAACTAGTATGTCACTCCCTAGTGTAAGCATGCCAGTTTCAGCTACATAAGTTATCTGCAGTGAATTCATCTCACTGGATAGTTCTACAAGACTTATACTGAGAATTAATGAAGTGATGCAAAGAAATTGCTCATCTCATGCATGTATTTTCAATACTTAAATGATTAAAAAGGGTTAATGAGGGTATTGCATATTGGCATAGAATTAGAAAAAGAACTGAAATGTCATTCCTGTGGGAAATGAGGGAAGTGAAAGTAGAAGGAATCAAATTTATTGCAAATATTACTTGCTATGTTAGATCTTGTGGACCAGAACAGGGATTTAAGGCCCTGAACCTGCAAACACTTACACACTTCCTTAATTTTACTACATAATATAGTCCTGTGTAAGTTACTATCTTTGTTCATGGCAATAAAACAAACTAAGCATGTAAGAAAGTATTCTTAAGATTTAAGCCTTGTATTTGATTCTCAATACATCAGAAAAACAGTGAAAAGTTTTGTAGAATGGCTTAAGAGACTGTATTGATATTTTTTTTCAGCAAAATTTTTAGCAGATGGCAAGAAGCTATGCATTGTAAACTAAAAATATCATTAATACCTCCCTGGAAGTGTAGCAGTGAGTGAAACCTCTCTGTAAGGATGCAGAGAGAGAGCAATATGAAATATTTTACAGAAGCTACCTTTTCATTCTACTCTTTCTACAGTTCTGAGATTGGCCTTGAAGTATTTTGACAGGGTTAAAAGCGATTCCCCTTCCCTTTACCTATCACTGTTTGCTAACCAGCATTTTCTTGCAAGATTTGAAGTGGAATGTTGTAAATTTATACACTTTTAGTCTGTAAAAATGTGGACTCTCTCCAGCAGACCATTTTTACGTGGCCTGGATCCTTTTCAGACAAACAGGATTTGTACAAAATTTTAGACAAATGATGCATTCTTTAAAATAACTACAGTTTGGCGTGCTGGCTCCTATAGGAGCCTGTTAAGACTCCCCCACTGCTCCCTAGGAATATTTGTGGAGACAGGAATTGGAAGTGCCAACAAAGTAACAAATTTAGAGGCAACCTTTCTTTCCTCTGGCACTCTGAGAATTTGTTTGGAAGATATTATCCATCTAAGCAAGGTAGGTAAGCTCACTTAACGCTTGTGTTAAGTTGTGGCCTAATGTTTTTGTAATACAGGGAATAATTATTTCATTGATGTCCTGGTTTGGGGTGAAGTGGGGCTAGCTTTCTGCTAGTGAGAGACCTTTGCTTACATTCGTTGCTGTGGCAACTGACGTCAACTGACTCGTTTGTGATGATGGTTCAGGTGACCCAAACTGACCAATCAGGTTCCATCCCATCTGCCATGGTCAGTATAAAAGCTGGGGGATCAAAGCAGGATGGGGTGGTTCTACTCTGGTAGCTCTTTCTCTTCAGTATTTCTCCACTGGGCTCTTCTTCAATAGACTGCTCTCTTCGATGGCTGAGATCTAAGGAGCGCTCCATCTGACTTTTGATCCAGGTCAGTGTGTTCCAGTTTTTGTCATTGAGTCTAGTCTGTAAATTCATAGAATCATAAAGTTGGAAGGGACCTTCAAAGGTCATCTAGTACAACCCTCCTGCAGTGTGCAGGGACATCTTGCACTAGATCAGGTTGCTCAGAGCCTCATCAAGCCTGGCCTTGAATCTCTCCAAAGGTTGAGGTCTCTATCACCTCTCTGGGCAGCCTGTTACAGTGCCTCATCACACTGTCTGCCGGTCACATTTTCCTAGGAACTTGATCAGCCCAAACCCTGACCAATTACTGGCTCCCCACATGGGGCACAAGCTTCCCATTTATGTTATATCATACCTTTAGCAGAATTGAAATTAATCATTAATATTATGCAGTGGTTTAAATGTGTCACTTTGTGTCTGATATATAATGTGGTACTTGGATGATGACTATACCTGAGTATTTTGGGCATCACATCATGGATTTTAGTACTAATTACATTTTGGCTTCACTTGGGGAAGGTTAATTTTGCTCTTTTAAGAAAAGTTGAAGTGCTAGGGGATGGAAATATTTTGATTGCTTCAGGAAAGTTTGAGTGGTACAATGGACTACCAAAAACTACCCGAAAAGCAATGAGTGGTGGAACCTTTGCAAATTAGGACCATCATTAAGCACAAGCTAGTCCTGCTCAATTAAACCCCTTATATACCTTAGAATTCAAAATCCCTGTGGTGCATGGAAGGAATATGCTAGGGGAAAGCAGTTTGGGTTTTTCTGCCTCAGGCAAAGGCAAACCCATTCTTGGAACTGTTTTTGCTCAAGAATTGTTTTTGCTTGATGGGTGATGCTGGAGAATGGAGATGTTCAATGTATACCTCAAGGAAGTCTATCTGAAGATAACTTAGGAGTGCTGGAGATTTTTGTTTTTTCTCCAAAGTAAATGGTCTGATCCAATTTAGCTGTTGGTGAGAAGAGGGAGGGTTCATAGGGAAGACTCTTTAGGAAAAGAGAATGACATGTGACAACCAGTTTTCCCTCAACCAGTTAGCAAGGAAATGGGGCTCCAGATTATCTCTTATTAGGACATCTTTTTATGCTTTAGATATGAAATTTGACAGCAGTTGTACAAGTATAGTTGCTTCTCTGTGAAGCAGCAGTTTGGCTTATTATCCTTAATCCTCCTTGCTTGACAGGAATCCTAGAGTAACAGACAGTGAGTAAATGTCCTCTGTGTGTCAGCTATGTTGAATACAAGTAACTGTGACTAGATAGTCTGTCACATTTAAGATCCAACTGATCTTTAATTCCAGACTTTCCTCATAAATGTATTGTGTGAACACATGTGAATTTTTGTCCTGAGGTTGGCAGAGAATAAGATTTTTTGCTGTTAGTGCTGCTAGTGTGCTGCCTGCTAGTACAGTATATGGACTGTGGAAGTTACAAAGTCATAAAATTAGATTCCAAATGCACAGGCATATGTTTTATCAAGCTTTCTCAGAACTAAGAAAAGCTATGACAGACTAAGCACTCTTTGAGTTCCTTGTGGTGTGTGCACCATGGCTCTAGAAAGACAAATGAGCTCAGGTTGCTATTGAAACCTTGGGGGAATGGTGTAGCCAAGCTGAACTTCTGTAGAGCTGGTTAGGTGCTATAGACCCTCTGAATTCACAGGAAAAGCTACAGTCCACTGCCAAATAAATTTTAAAAATCACAACCCAGCTGCCTGACAAGGTTTGTTATGCCTTAGGAGACATTCCTCTTCTGGTCCTTCCCTTCTGAATATAACCTGGGTCTGAACATGATAATTATACCTTTGTACTGTGCCTGGCTAGAGTAGAGTAAATTTTTTTCATAGCAGTTCATGTGGTGCTACGTTTTACAGTTTTAGCTGAAGTACAACTGATAAATACTCCAACAATTCTACCTTTTGCTGAGTGGTGTTTGTACAGCATCAAGGTCTTAGTTCTGTTTTGGTGACCCTAGTGAACAGATTGAGGATGAGGGGATACAAACCAGGTAGTGACCTGAACTAACCAAGGAGATATTCTGTGCTATATAATGTCATGCTTAGCAATAAAAGGAGAAAGAGGGGACTTCAGGGAATTAGCCACCCTTTGCTCTATAACTGACTGGCCATCTGTCTACTCATAGGAGGTAGTGATTGCATTTGCATTGCTTGTTTTGTTTTCTTTCCTCTTCTTCCACTTACCCTTCACTTATTCAGCAGTTACTTAGTTGGGTTTATTTTACTTGACCCTCAAGTTTTCTTGGTGGTTTTGTCTTGGTGGTGGTGGTGTTGTTTTCTTTGGTTTTTTATTTTATTCTTCCTTTCTCCTTTCCTGTCACAACACGTGCAGCAAGAGAGGAGTGAGCTACTGGATGTGTGGTACTTATCTGACCATTCACCAATAACAACCAGGCTTTGCAGGATTGAGCTGCACATCCTCAGAAGATTCTGGCAGCATCACTGTTGTGGTGCATCCAAATCTTCCCTCGTTAGCACTCTTTAAGGAAATGTGAGCAAATGTGCATAAGTAGATCATCAGTGAGAGAGAAGGAAACTGAGTCCTGAGGTAGAGCCCTTCTGAACAATTTTTTAGTATTAGCAGATGTTTACTATTCATAAACATTTTTATTATCTCCAACAAAAGAGGCTTGCTCTGAAATGACAACAAGACTGTTGTTATTTAGTCCAACTGTCTAAATAAAATAATTGTAGGTCTCTTACAGCTGAAATGGTCTCTTCCATTTACTAAACTAACTTGGACTCCATAAAGACCAATAGAGGCTTACAGATAAATGGCTCAAAATGGACTGTTTTAAATTTATATTTATATTTCCCATTTTATTTTTACAAAAGTAGATATTGATTATATATGTATTCTTGGAGATCAATCAACTTAAGAGGGCTAAATGCATCAGTGTCTATGGGAGAAAACAGATTCAAGGGGAGTGTTTGTTGCTGAGTACACATATTTGGTTTAGGCCTTAAGAAAGACAAGAAGGAGACAGTCTGAAAGCATTTTCTTTGGAGTTGCAATATTGGTTGCCTTGTGAGCAAGCACTGTCAAGTCAATGATATCTTTTAAAGCCTGAAAAACAAACTTGACAATTCTTTTCATGGTTTATAGAGTTGTAGAGGAAAAAAATGTGCTTTGAATTATGCCTGAATAAGTTCTTAGCAGAATTAAATAGAGACATGACTTGGTCTTCATTTTCCCTGAGAATGAAGTAGCCATACACAGGTGATTAAATACAGGATTTCATTCTACACATTCTTCTTAAATAAGGAAACAAATGAGATTTCTGCTTTTTTCAGGCCCTTTCCCAAGCTCTGTATAATAATCATTACAACAGTTTCCACTGGCTGTGAAGATGGCTATCAAAAACTAAAATGACAAAATCAATATGAAAATTTGTTATTAATCAACTTGATAAATTGGATTGCTAACATAATTACTAAATTAACTCCTCCAAACTCTAGAGAATGCTGGTTTTAATTTATTTACTGAAAAGAGAAACCTAGTAGGTTGTAAAAAAGGAGTTTCTATTTCTTATGTAACTTTTTTCTTTCCTGAGAATTACCCACCGTGTAAACAGGCAAAATGTAGGAACATTTCTTGCAGTGTTGGAGCAGGAAACACATATCTTAGGTTGTATAAAATGATAGTGCTCAGGAAGGTAAATATATTGAATTACTCCACTAATAGAAAGGAGACAGTGGTACAGTAGTTTTCCCCCAGGCGCTGTTTCACAGGTGCTGTAATCATGGTGAGCTACAATGATAGTACTGTAAATGCAAAAATAACAATTTGCTGTTAGATGCATTTTTGTGTGAAATGTGATAAATCAAGGGCTGGAATTTGTCAAGTATCAATTCCCTCATGGCAGGAATGTTTATCTAAAATACAAAAAAAACTTCTTACTGGGATTACCGCTTCCTCATGTTTGCACTCTGTTCACAAGAGAAATATTAAAACACAGTTCCTAGAATAAAGCCTTTTGGTTTATTTTTGCAGTCGTTAGAAAGCATTTTATGTAGGCAGGTTCTTGGCAGTGTCCATACCTTTATCCGTATGCTTTATAAAAACTATCAATTTGTCATGAGGGGTGGCACTACATTGCTGTCTCTTGTCATTTCCACCCTGATTTGGGAGGAGTGGAGTTGATAGATAATTAAGGGAATTCTTGCAAAATATTCTACATAACCATCACTCTCGATCAGTGAGAGGTGTTTCTTTAAGAGATGATGCTGGAGTTAACTGAAGCTGACTGGTTAGATCAGCTGAATTTCGTCTGTTGCTGTAAAACAATCAGTGAAAACTATAACTCTGCAGTGACTGAAAAGGTTGCGTTGGAGAAGTTGTCTTGGAAATCATAGCTTTACTGAGAGCTAAATATTGCAGTTCTTGGATTGTTTGCTGAAAAGAGAGGTGGCATTTGTTTTCAAATATCAAAGGAAAATTACCAAATTATGCATGTAGAGAAATGTGGAATGAAACACCTGTTCCACCTTTTCTGAAGAAGCGAGATCTGGCCTTAAGGAGGTGCCCTGGAAGCATCACAGAAAGGGAAAAGGAGAGCTGCAGCTATGTTGTAATGAAGCAGCTTTTCCTGTCAACTCTGAGACCCTTCCTGTGCCTACATTCTCGGTGCCAGCAATGACATGACCTCTGAGATCTGAGACTGAAGTGTATTTGTCCTCTCTTTGGGTAGATATAGGGTCAAAGGCTGAATGGTGCAAGCACTGAGCCTGTTGAAGCCTGTTTGACTAGTGTTCTTTCCTGTGTGAATTGAAATCTTGCAAGGTGTAACTCCTCAAGCTTTCTGTACAGTATTTATCCAGTTGGATGTCTGCTGGACATGAGCACTGAGATAAGCGAGTCTAGAAGTACAGATGATGCACTCTGACTAGTAACAGGAAGGAATATTTTATGTTTTGCAGCATTAATACTCCTCAGAAATTAGCATGTTTTTGTCACATTTGGGCTAAAATTATCACCTTTCTTCTTCTTTTGCTTATCTTTTTTTTACTTGGTTCCCACTTAAAACTCCTGCTGTACTGCTGTGGGAATTCTCCCTCACAAGCACCAGACTGGACCTTTAACTTTCTTTTTCTCTTTGTGGAAGTATATGAATTGCCCACCTACACAGCACTAGTTTTTCAGGTGAGGGCTCTATGGATTCAGGCTTGAAGTACAGGGTTCATCCAAAGCTTCAGGTTATGTTTTATGTTCCTCGCAGCCCACCCAGGGAGCCTGGGCCATGGAGGACAAGATGGTACAGCTCCCCAAAGGCTGCACAATGCTGGGAGTGTGGAGGCACAGAGTTTGGGTCCAGGTCTCATTAAATACAGTGCACCTGTGTTATTTGACACCAGTAAGATATGGGATCAACCCTATGGCCTGTCTTGTAGTGGAGTTCAGAGAGGTGGGATAGGCAGTCAAGCAGTTTGCTTCCCTGGATGATAGATACAGTGACCTGCTTTTGGGAGTGGTTGATCTCAGGCCAAGGTTTACTACTCTGTATGTTCCTGTTGTCTGAAAGTGGTTTGGTTTACTGGAATGCAATAAAAAATGCTAATGCTTGAAGGTAAAATGTAGATGAAGTAGCATGGTTAATGTGTGAAGTGTTAACCAGAGTCGGGCAATAAATGGCTGTGGTGAGTGCAGGACTCTCCTGCCAGCCCCTTAGATGAAAACAAGTTTCCATTCAGTGTGGCTCTGAGTGACAACCAGGACACAAAATGAATAAACAGGAACTACTATCTTCCTGCTGAAGCATCTCCAAAGTGAATATAACCACTGATTGTTTAGAGACCATCAATTAAGTTGAGAAGTATTTAGAGCAGGTGTGGAAGCGATAATGAATGAAAAGAGAACTTTATAATTTTGTATGTAGAAAACATCTTGGCTTTTTGATGTGGACTGGGAAAAGCATTGAATTAATATTTGGAGCCTGTGATTCATTTATGAACAATTCCTAGTTTAATAAACACACTGCAAACATCAAGAGGGATGGTCTAAATTGTGGGAACTTTAATGCTGGAGGATGTTTTATTTATGACTACAGTAATACTGAAAGAACATTTGAACTTACTGATAGAAGGTGATGGACTTCACTGTTAACCTCTGTTTTATTAAAGTGTAGTTGTGTGACCTTTCATTTACCGAACTCCCTAGTGGTGTCTAGAGGCGTTGCTAAGAATGGAGCTTTGTCATGTTAGTGACTTTGTATTGATGTGGTTTCTGGGAACTTGAAAAGCCATTTCAAACAAAGGGTAAGAGAAAAGAAACATTTGTTATCTTTGCAGAGGAGAATCTGAGGAGCAAGGGATGGAGATTTTACAAAGGGCGACACTGCTTCTACCGAAAGCAAATTTAATTGGCTTTTTGTAAAAGAATTCTGCAGATGAAATAGAAAGCTGAACCCTCATCTCCCAGTAGTAATTGAGGATAAATGTGGATCAATGTGGCTTTTTCATCTCTAATCTTGGCAAAGTCTTATCTGTCCCTTCCTGAGTTAGGTAACGCTATCAATTTATCTTTTTGTTTGTTTTTAACAACCCTTGCCCCTTGTTCTAAGATTTAACTGTTAGTGTCCTGCTACACTTTGATCTCTGCACTTCATTCTCTCACTGAAATTTGAAGGACGTTGTAATTGGTCTCTTAGCGTTTTTGGTTTTCTCCTCTGGAAAAGCAGCTTTGCTATTGAGGCTAAAGGTGTTAGGAGGAAACACTTTAGGTGGTAGAAGTGCAGCTCTGGTTTGCTGAACAGTCTAGAGGAAAACACTTGATCGTTTTGACTAGCTTAGTCATTAAACTGTTAAATAGAAACTTGTCTTCTCCATCTGAGCCGACCATCCCGTTGGTAAATATATTACCATGTTAAAACTAGCTACTCCTAATGGAGGTGAAGTGACCCTCTAAGAAAAGAGTTTGTGAAGTATTGTGGCATGCTGAGAGCATACCTGCCTCACAGAAGGAAGACACTGGTATTGGAGTGCAATGCGAGGCAGAGGAGTTGTTATGCCCACGAGGCCACTTGTGGCACTGGGGTGGAGAGCACTGTCCTGCAGAGTAATGCTGATGCATCAGCACCTTTCAGTGCCTCCTCCCTATCCTCTACAGTTCTGTGTAGTGGTTGGGCTCTACCAGGGAGAGCTCTGTCAGGTGCTGTGTGGTACAATCTATTTCACATATTTTCTGTCTTGTGAAAAGTCCCTCTGTTAGGTCCAACCTGTCTGCATGGAGAGACTAGAAGATTGTATAATTCCTTATGAAAGAGAGATGTGGAGGTGAGACAATGCCAAGAAGCTTAAGGTCACCACACTTCTTATTTCTTTCCTCCGCTGGCAGTCTCCTAACAAGAATCTGTACATTCTGGATTATTGAGAGACTTTCAGATGCGGAGATGGAGTTTGTAAAAAATCAACTGCTGAAGCAGATGTTCTCAGTGATTTCATCCCATGTCTCTCTGGGAAGAAAATAAATCTTTTGTAGAGGCAGCAAGGCTACCTGAGAGGCCCTGGGTTACCCAGTTGGGAAGGATGATGTGAGGATGAGTCTTAGTGTAAACAGAAGCTAAAGTCTCATGGACTGGTTAAATAACTGAAACATCACCTTATCTGTAACACAAACAGGCATGCTTGAGGACACATGAGAACATACAGTTCTTTACCATGGTAGAACATGTGCCTTTATTAATGTAGAAAAGACAGAGTGCTATTTCAGTGAAGCATTGTATAGTTTGTTGTTAAATTCACAGTTACACTGAACATGTACATTTGTACATTTGGTTTTAGTTTATCTCAAACTGCTTTCCCATTTGTTTTTAGTTGATCTCAAACTGTCTTTCCATTTTTAGGCCTTAAATATTTATAAAATCTATACAACTCATTTTTCTTTAACCAACCAAATGATTCAGTGATGCTTATCCTGGTATATTTTTATTTTAAAAAACCCAGAATATTTACTTAAAAATAACTCCAAACTCTCTCTCAGCTAAATCGTTCTAATGAAGCACCCTGTAGAAACAAAACAGGTTTTCTCTATACAGAAAAGGAAGGGAGAAACAGGAGAGACTCTGGAAGTACAAAACTGAGTGTTGAAAACAAAATACGTAAAACCACAGTAACAACACAGTGTTTTATGTGTGCTGATAGTTGCTTTGAGTTTGCTTTTGAATGTGAATATGTTATTAATTAGTCTTTGAAAAAAATGTATAGCATAAATATATGATCATTACAGACTGATATTCCCTTTGAAATAAGAAGGATTTCTTAATTTCTAGAAGGGTGTGCCAGCTTAGATGTTGATAACAAACTGGCCATATATGCTAGTATAACCATATATGCCTTGTCATATGACTTTACAAAATACTCTGCCGTAAAACTATTATTCACTTTAACATTAATTATTTTGTTTTCCAGAGAGGCAAATTATTTTTCTGCATGCAGATGTACTTTAAGTCCTTAAACACTAAAACAGTTAGGGAATTAAAGCTAAGATTAAAATTGTCTCAAAATTAGTTTCCTGGCATGATTTTAATTAAATTATAGAGGAATTTTTAATGAATCTTCCATTGAGAAAAGCTTATGGCTCATGCTTTTTTTGTCTGCCATATAACAGTTCAGTATTCTTTTAATTTACATAATTAACTCAGATTTGTATTGCCTTCTCAAGATACTTTCCTAAGCCTTGAGGATTTTGGAATATAAATGCCACTTCAATTTGTTTAATCTATTCAAAATTTCCTCCTTCTTCCCCTCTGCTTTTATTTTTTTAACCATTTTTTTAATTGACATATTCTTCACCCCAGCTCACCCCCAAAAATGCATTATCTGATTCATGCTCAAATAGTTCAATAGTCATGCAGGACTTTTACCATTTCATCCCCAGAACTTACATTTATAGAAGGAAAACACATTTTTCCTCATGTAGTATTACGGTGTGTGATGGAGCCTGTGAATTCCCCAAGAAGAAGCAGCCCATTGCAGGATGCCACACAGTACCCCAGCCTCAAGAAGGGTTGATTCTGAATTGGAGGGGGAGCAACCTTAAAGCTTTTCCTCTGCCTTTCTCTGTGTCAGGGCTCAAGTCCTTCTGGGACTTGGTCTGATGGTCTTGTGCTTGCAGTTTTCAGGTACCCTGGAAGACAATAAAGATTTGCAACTCAGTTTTGTTGCAGTAACCCATGCAGCCTGAATGTTTTCACGCTGCCTAAACTTGGAAAATAGGCTTTTATTGCCAGGATTTGTCTTCTAATTGTTGAAAATTTTCTGGTATGCTTCTGACTTGACATAGATACCATGTGGACTTTTCATTTTCTCAGGTGAGAAATCACACAAGGTGTTTTCTCCATTAGATGGCACTGCTTGTTTCAGTGGTGCCCTCAAGTCACTCCTGCTGTGCTAAATTGAAAATAATTAACTTTTAGGAGGTGTATTTGTTATAAGAAGCAGTGTCTCCATGTGGGTGTGAATTCTTTGTTCATAACAAACTGAGGAAAACTGTCTTTCTTGCTTGCTCAGTTTTTTTAAACCTCTTTGTTCATATAGCAGTACTTGAAATATCAGAGCAACAGAAAATCTGTCCACAAAACCTGCGTACACCTCTCCACCTGCTCTGAAATAAAAGCGAGTTTTGTCTTCCTGTAGGCAATTTCATTTTCTTTGAGACACCAAACATCTGGACGAAGTTATGCACTACTAATGGCTGTGTTACAGAAAAAGAAACCTTTAACTTTGGAAGGAAACAAAACTATAGAGCTAGCCATGGCTCCCAGATCTATGGAAGTGGTGTAGATGTCTGAAGACTTTGTGTCTGAGCAGGAACCCAACCATTACACTGACACAGCTGCTCTTTGATTCATCTTTGTGGTTAAGAGAGAGATCAAGGGAAACTGTCTTTCTTAAGATCAGACACAAATTCACCTCTGAACAAGGGGCCAGCAGGAGGCCAGTGCAAACCTCTGCTAATGGGGAGGGTCCCTGGATGCTGGGACAAATGAAAAGGTCCCAGGCACGATGTTGACTGTCTCCTTTGTTCCCAAGCATAGTTTAGACACTAGGATGGGCTAGGCATCATGTCTGGAAGGACTGTGCCTGTGGCCACTCTGTTTTGGAGGGCAGGAGAATTTAACAGTGTGAATGTGAGTCATTCCATACCTCTTCGCCTTGGTGCCAGTGAGCAGTCCCAGGCTCGTTTAATTGACTCATAATTGTAGGCACCATGTCCCAACAAACTGTAAAGCAAACAGGAATTTATCCTTTCTGGATTTTTCATCCCTTGTGAGGCAATGAATAGCAGTGTTGTACCTGTTGAATATTTTACTGTACAGATTTTTTTATTGCTGCTGTTTTTGACTGCATCTACAATGCCTGTGTTTTAACAAGCTGCAAAAGACGTGAAAAGTAAGAGTAAATGGGACAGGACCTCCATGTTGTGTTTAATTGGGAAGACCTGCAGGATGGATGAGGGAAAGTTGGATCACTACCTGGCTGCATTGTTGACTCTCTGGTTAACTTTGGGTCAGCTACTTCATCCTTAGTTTTCAGAAGTACTGATTCTAGCTGGACTCACCTCTTCATGTTTCATAATTCAGTCCCTAAAATGAGACTCGAGGCTGTAACTTTTTCAGATTTGATTCTATAATCTGACAAACGTGACAGTGATACTTTCCTCCATCTCTTTTTGTCTGTTCTAATGTATAGTGATTCCTGTAAGCAGAACCTCTTGCTTTACGTACATGATAGAGAGTAACAATCCAAAATACAATTTTGTAATCCCCCTTGTGTCACATTTTGGCTGACAGAGTATATTTCTGATCCTTAAAATAGTAGTCATGTTATTTATATTAACTATATCATATATTTATATAACCTATGCATATAAAGCAACATACAAATAATGAAAAAAGTTTAAATCTGTATAACAGACTTTATAAGGAAAGAAAAAGCAAATTAATATTTTAATGATACACTTTACACAACAATAAATTGTTAACAGCTCAGTTTTTACAAAGGATTAGAAAAGAATCCAAGCAGGTGTGGTAAATTATAGGTTGAAAGAAAAAGCCCTATAAAAATACAGACTCCTTATTGTTTAATTTCCACTGATTTTCAAAAACTTGTCTTAAAGGTCAATTTACATTTTCATTACATGCAATTTCTCAAGATCTTACTTGCTAACTTACAGCCTGAAGTTATTAAATAAGCCATGTGCTGATATGATTTAATTTTGTAAACCTGCTTTAAACTACAAACTTCTAAGTGGTAAAGTTCTTAGTAAAGCAATAACTGTGAAAAACTTAAAACAGCTTGAGGATCAAATTTTATGTTAGTTTTTTCCATTAGGAAAGGGATTTTTCTATTTGCCTAGAATTCAAGTATGGCTGTGCACTACTGCTACCTGTAGTGATAGCCAGACATCTTTACCCAGAGCCTAAGAGGCAAATGGGTGGCAGTAAACTCTTCAGTAGCTTGGAAACACCAGCTTGTTTCTTGCAATACTGAACACCCAGCTTTGCGAACCTTCAAAATTCTGTATCCATTACTGATTTCTTTCATATGATGCTTATTATTTTTGGAAGTATTTAAAATTATAATGACTTGTCTGGGCTTGCTTAGGTGGAAAGGCAGGTCAGCTAGAGCTTTAGTCAACTATTCTCTAACTCTTGGTCATAAAAATGTATTGCCTCTTACCGGGTTGAATGCAATGCTGCTGGTCTAATTAAAATGATCTTCATAATAGTTTCTCACACTTCCATGCTTGGAGCATGTTCTTACATTCCTCATCTACCCCGTCTTAAATTAAATTAATTGGAAATCCCAACAAACTATGCAAAAAACAGAAAATGGAAGGTTTGAGAGCAGTGGTTTCCTAATAGCAGCAAAAAGTGTTCTTTTTGCTCATATGATGTTTCTCTGTTCATGGAAAAATGAAATCTGAGAGATTCTCATGCTAGACTTCACCTATAAGATAGAAGTTACAGTGCTTAGTTATACTTAATTGGAAAACATGGTATTTGTGGAACAGCACCAGTTTTCTCAAGTTAATTTAACTACACTTGGGTTGCCTCATTATTGCTCAAAGTGTTCTTTCCAAATCCTCATGTGGAATATGAGCTCCTGCATAACAAAAAGGAATAATGAGGATATATAGCAAAGCAGTGAAAGAAAAGGAGGTTATGCCCATGCAATGTAAGACAGACTAAAGAAATGGTCTGGAACAATTTAATGAACTTTTGTCTGGATCTGCAGTAGAGAAGCTTAGCACAGTGTAAAATTAACACAAGTGTTCCTTACATGCTTTACTTTCTTACACCTTTTTTTATCCAAACTTAGTCTGAGATGCACTGCAAAATTCAAATGTACAGGCAGGTGTCAGTGTCTGCTGAAATCTGTAGAAAAGAGTACTATGGAAACATCTGGTTAAAAGAATTGGAGAAAAATGGCTCATGGGAGCAAAGACATACAGAGATTTACATAAGAACAAAGGAAGGAAAAACATGATTGAAAGATAAGCCTTAAATTTATGACTGATCCTTCAGATCCAGAGTCCCTGAATATTAGAAGCAAGTTTAGAAGGAATTGGGTTCTGTCCATGAATCAACCAAAGAGGAGGACCTGAACTAAACATGCAAAAACTGAATAAAATGGGCAGCATGCAGAACATGTAAGGTCATAGAGTGAAGAAAGGAGTGACAGGAACAAGAATAGGTAGGAGTCATGCCTACAAGGTAGATAGGAAGGGAAAAGTTTTGCAAGGTTATCCAAAGTAGGTCTATGGAGAACCTTATAGAAATAGATGGTGAGTCAGTGGAGGACTAGGACAAAATTGTAAGAGGAGATGGCTCTAGCAGGCAGCAGCTCAAGATGTTGTCCCCTGCCTGCTAGCCATGGTTAATTTGCTTTCCTGATAGAACAACACATTCAGTCAAAGCTGAAATACTTGTCAAAGATCATCTCTATTGAATGGATATATTTTTAACCTTGACTCCATTAATTGAAATTAGGATTGACATAGTTGTAGTCTCTGTTTGGATGGAGGTTTGGTGCCGAATGGCACAATCTTATTATTTATCAAAAACTAAGAATAGAGAACAAATTTGTGCTCTTGAGCAGTGTGTGTCTGCAGGACAGCTCTTGATGGTAGATTCCTATGGGGAAGACTGAAATCCACATTTACCAGTTTCTGCAAACACAAATAAGATCTACGCAAGCCTTTGAAAGCAACAAGGTGTTTTTTCCCCCTTCTCTCATTCCTGTAGGGGACACCTCTCTAAGACTATGGGGTATAAAAATATAAACAGATGGAGATCTGTGGAACTTTGAACCTCTTGTTTCTCATTGCAATACTATGACTTGTGTTTGCTGTTTTGGGATCTCTGCTGGAGTCGCCTGGAAGCCTAACTGGAAGTAGCTTGCTGGCTCTCTGTGTTCAAGTCAGAGAGAATGCCCTAGGATTTGCACAGTCTACCCTCACCTTAAGGATATTGGAGATGGCACATCACAGTCACAGTCAGGTAAATGCTAACAGAATGATCTGAAGGAAAACATGAAAGGATATTCAGGAGTATTCTAATTTTTAAATTTTTAGAAAAATAATCTCTATATTACATCTTTTTATCACAAAACACTTTTGACAGTTCTGAAAATATTAGTATATTAAAAGGTGACTAGTCTAGGCTTGGACTGTCATTTCCTTTTTATTATTGCGAAGATATTTCTCTGCCTTCCTTTATTAAACCAGCTTAATTGAGAACCCAAATAGCACCCTTGAGACAGGCAAAGGAACTGATGGCAGCTGCATATTAGAGTCAAAACCATCCAGTTATCAAAAATAAATCATAGTCTTTCTCATTCCCGGGGCTTCTTTCCAGTGTTTTCTCATTTATTATGACTTTTCTTTTGTAAGAGGACTTGACAACTGATAATGAAATTCATTTGTAGTTCAGTTGGCCTGGAAAATGAGAGGGGGACAAAACTGGCTGCATTTTAGGAATTCAGTATTTGTGAGGGAATCATGATCAAATCCCTGTATCAAATGCATACTGCACAAAAAAGCTAATTTCAATTTTTTTTAGAAGAAACAAAACTTTTATAGAACTTTCAATAAAAAGTTGTATGTAACATGCAAAAAGTGATTCTAGCTTAGTACAGTTTTATTGGAAGATCACTACTCATTTAATCAGGAGAAATACTGAAATATTCATAAGAATGTCACTAGGAAGCTCCTTCTACTTTTTCAGAGCAGGAGGAACTGATTTTACAAAAAATACTCTTTCAATGAATTTTCTTAAGTGGCAGTGTTGTGGTGTAGTGTAAGGTGTGAAAATGACTCTTGAAGATAATTTATTGCTAAAGTGAAGTGAGAAGTGTTTTCCTCCTCTAACTGCTCATTGCAAGTAGTATTATGAGTCTTATTTCTGCTATACAAGACAGTGCTTAGTTGTGTAGATGAAAACAGAAATAGGCTGACATCAAGAACCAGCATGATAAATGTGGAAAATTTATTTTCTGTCTTTATAAGGACTGTGAATGATACTTATGGGTTACTAGGCCAAATATTGCCATTCTATGTACCATACAAAAGTGAAGCAAGCTGCTCAAGAGGCCAAAACAATTGGTTGGAGGAGAGGTCCATGTTGTGAGCATGTATCTGTGATTCGTATTATCCAATGGCAGTCTTTCAACATTTTTCAGAGGAAAAGTAATCAGTCCTAACTGTGTAGAGTTACTGTCCGGATGGCATGCTCTCCACCAGTCATTGCATATAGTGAAGCTCTGAGATGCTGCAGAGCAGAGAGGTGGTTGAGCAGCACTACGTGGAAGGATGTTTTCACTGTGGATGACACTCAGGGAAGCTGGAATCCATTTCTTCGTACAGGCTTTTGATGTCTGCTCTCCCTCTTGCTCCATGTGGCTGCTGCCTTCCTTCTCTCTTCTTACTGGACTCGGATGAAACAAAATGGTATTCTGCTTTATTTCTCCTCTATCAGCCCTGTCACATCCCAACATAAGATGTGGGACTTCCCATTAGCATCACTAATGGAGAAAATGTCAGGCATTGAAATACTGGATTCAGAAAAGTGGGCAGATTTGTGTGTCCCTCAGCCACTTTCTAGAACATATGGCCTCTGACATGGGAGTCCTTGAAAGGGTTTGATTTTCCATTCTTCAAGCAGGAGATTGGTCTAGATGACCTTCCTGCCTAAATTCTTCTATGGTCTGTAATTCCATGGTGGCTCTTGGAAGGAAAAAATAAAACAACCCACCAAAACCACAAAGCAACGAGATGAAGATACATGAATGATAAGGCACATAATTTGCAGCTGTTTAATATTAGTATGATGAGGCAGGATTATTGTTGCAGTACTTTCCTGGGGAATGAAAACATAGCACTCCTGGGTGAAGGCTGTGGTGGGAAACATTCCCAGCATGTCACACAATACTCCTGAGACATCCATGATTTGATTATTCTCACAACTTCAGTCACACCACGTTGGTTAATTAAATTATGTAAACAGACACATGCCATATCTGCACTCGCCATTTGGGGAGGCTTTTTCAAAGCGGGTGGTGCTTGAAGCAGGAATTCTGTCAATGCAAATTCTAAACATGAACTGGGAAAAAGGTTACATTTTTGAAACATCTGTAATCATTTGAGTGTCACAAGTTAATTAGCTGTCTATGGATTTTAAGCAGTTGACTCCTTTTCTGTTACATTCAGACATATACTACATGCTTTGCATTCTTGAAGCCTTTATAGTTTTTCTAAAGTTGGTAGTAACAAACCCCAAAATCCACCTAAATTATGTACAAGATTTGATAATGCAGCTCTGCATGCCTTTTAAAAAATACATTGGTGGTGAAAAGAGAAAAGGGGTATCAGTAGAGGTTAAGGCCTAGCTGTATGGCTTTTAGGTAATGTTGGAACAATGCAGAAGAAGATTAGTGGAAAATTATCTTTTGTTTCCCCTGCATGGAAACAAATCTCTGTATAGAAGATGATAAAGTATGTCGTCTAGCCAAAAAAAGCATCTATTCTCTTTACAAAATGTAAATTGGTTCTATAACTAGATGTCAAGTTAAGCAAAATAATATGGCAGTACTAAAGTGAGTGTGTACATAGGGAGCTTTTTATGCCAAAAATAAAATTAATTTAGAAATTATTTGCGTAAAAATTACACATTTTGGTAAATGAGAACAGTATCTATGCAGATAAGCAAACACTTTTTTCCCCCCCATTCTGTTGGTTTATGGTAAGAAGAAATAATTACATTTTTTGCTTTCCAGGGGTTAAAGTACTTTCTTATTCCTTGCTTTAGTCTTTTTCTCCTGCTGGTTTTCTTTTTTCTTCTGCTTATAATCCCGTGCCGGATGCAGTGAAAGATGTCGTCTTTGGCTGTGCCACTTAAATTTCCTGAAATCCTTCTTTCCCTTGAGCAGAAAGATGATTGATTCCTTCTCTTCAATTCTAAACCTAGCAGCTTTCCCTGTCTCAGTTTAAGTATGTCTACAGTCATTTTAAATAGAATAAGATGTGTCCTACCTTTGCTCAGTCCAGATCTCTTCTTCTATTTGTGTTTTAATTGGCAGTAATCTGAAACTGAACACTCACTTATGCACAGTGGGGTATGGGATAATATGTTCATGGATTTATGGTTTCTGGGAACTTGATTGTATTCAGCATTGAACTCTAAGATACCAAGAGGAAAAAATAACTCTGACAACTATAAGCCTCACATGAAGCCAAGTAACAAGGCTGTACATTGTAGGTTTTCCATTTCCTATCAAAGTAGATTGACAACACTAATAAAGCCTGTTTAGTGGCTTGTGTGCAATATGTTCAAAATGCTCATTGTTGTTGCCTCTGGCAAGCTCTCCAGAAGGCCATGGGTGTCATGGAAATGAAAAGGCAATGAGCCGAGGCACTTGTCCTCAGCTGGGTCTCAGACATAGTAGCTGGAAGGTCTCATGGAGCTTGTAATGCTGCTCATCAGAATAGGCAGCTTGAAAGGAAAATCAAATTCACCATACTGGCTCTCTGGCCTCTTTCCCTGGAGCTTCCAGATAGGCTCCTGAACTCATTTTTAGAATAAGTCTTTAAAAAAGTGCTTTTTTTCTTTTTTTTCCAAGTGCTGAACATCAGCTAATGTCAGGGGAATGGCACACTGATTCAGTAGCTCTTTCCTGCATTAATCTCAGATGGCTTTTGGTTAGATTTATGTTGAGTCTCTCCATCAGTTTTTGTCCTGTATGAAATTGGCTTTTGATACTTGAAATAGGATTGTATTTGTAGATTTTATTCTTTTTTTGTGAGCTGTCTTGAACCTTTTTAGTTATTTTGTTGGGGTTTTGTTAATGAACTTTTCAATGCATTATATATAAGGCTGATGATTAGCTGAAATCCTAATATGCTCAAAGTCCCATCTGCTGGTGAATAGCTGAAATTATGAGCAGCTGAGCTAGGTCTCCTTGCTGCCTGGTAATTGATCTGGAATATTGTATCTGTCGCTGAGTGTTTGTATTCTCTGTAGAGAGGCTGATGACTTTGTGTCTGGTAATAGGACAAAACTAGCCATGCAAAACATTTTAAGCTATCAGCTAGAGTTAGTGATTAGCCTCTGCAAGAGCATAGCAATAAATTTACTCTGTCTTTGGTCTTTGTGACAGCTAGTGGCAGAGAGACTCTAAATGTGATTGTTATGACTAGTGTGTGCCCATGCCTTTTATCCCTGCTATTCCTTCATTAAAGATTAGTGTTTTCTCTCACTGAAATTGTTCAAATGTTGCAGTTTTCAGTAGCTCACTGTTTGACTTTCTCATGTTAGTACTTAATACATTCATACTCTGCTCTGGTTATTAGATCCTCATATGGTGTATTCTCAGGTAATCCTTGGAATGTCTCCATCAATTAATATTACTTTCAATTTCAATATTGAAATTTGGTATTAGGAAACCAAAATGTTAAGAATAAGCACCGAGTTTGCTCTGGACTCTCAAATAAATGGGCATTGGCAAGAGATGGAAATAATTTCTCTCTGCTCATTCCTGTCTGGTACTTACTCTCAGCTCTTGAAGCTTGTTGATCTCTGCAGTAACATAGCTATCAAAGCATTAATATTTCCTTGCTAGCTTTTCAGTACTGTTCATATGTCTTTATTTTGCTCAAATGATAAGCCACAAGTAAAAACAGTGGCCTGTGCCACACCTGCACCAGAATCTGAGCTGCTGCTCACATGCTGCACCTTCTGTATGTTCATCAGAATTATCTTCCGCTGAGGAGCTGTTTTAACCTCTTGTGCTTTGTGCAGAACTCCCCTACTGGAGTGCCTGGGCTAAGGGGAGCTGGCTTTTCATGTCTTATGTAGCTGTAAAATGCAGAGATCCAAGGAAATAACTTCCTTTGGGGGAGTACTCCAAGTGCTATGGAGGAAACAACAGAAGTCCACCGTGGGACATTCACTGGTGTGGCTGGACACTGCTCCTGGGCCTCTCGGTGCCTCTCTTTCCACCAGTGGGATTTACTGGGCTTTCATAGCCTCTGTCCTTTAGAACAAGGAGCATGGTAAACTGATGGATTTGCTTGTGCCTTAAGAGATGCAATTGCTAGCATTAACTTAAGAACAATAGCCCAAACACATTTTTTATATTAATATTTTTCTGAAGTATGACACCTATAAAATATTTACATATATCCCCATGAACACCGCTTGCTGAAAGAAAGAATTTCTGGAAAGATGTTTACCAAATGTTTTACAAATTAGGAATGAACTTTCTTAATTGCCAGGTTTTATAATTAGTCTTTCAAAAATAACATGACACTTCAGTAAGTGATAAAATTTTTTGAGAGCTTACATAGATTACAAATATTAGATGTGCTGGTAGAAAACTTGGCTCTCAGAGGTCAATGAAATCACATATGGTGTTCTTTACTGTATCTGTAGGGCAAAACGAAAGGGTAAATGATAGTGCATTTTAAATAGATTTTCTTTCAGTTTCTAAACTGTTTAACAAATGATGCAAGTATTACAGGGTGGAAAAGCTGTATTTACAGTATATTAATACCAGAACTTTGTTTTTCATGAAGAGCTAGTATAGAAACTGGCGGAAAGACAGAAAAATATTCTGTTCTATGGAATGGCAATACAAGCCAAATCTCCTGGTAGGAAGCCTGCAGGTCAATAGCATCCTTTGCAGATTCTATTAGTTTGTTCAAATGTCTAGATTATTGCCTTAGAAGTATTCTTTGTGTCAAACTATAGAAAATGAAAACTCAAGGTCACAAGTCAAAGGACCTCTATAAAACCTTGAGCAATTTTACTTTTTCATAGGAACAGATGCTGTCTCCCAGCTTCCTTGCAAAGCCTTCCACTTGCAATCCATCACAGAAAGTTCAAAGTTCCTTCGGTTTTAGGAATTTGTAACCTGCTCAGGTATTTTAGCTGCTTATTTGGAATACAGAACTTTATTACAAAGAATGTGAGTCATGTATGTAATGTGCTTGTGTGTAATGTGCTGCGTTTAAAATTCTGATTGAATATTCTTCAAATGAAATACATGGTTCATTGCCTTTTCCAATATGAGTTAATACTTTCTGCATCCCTTTTCTGTCTTGATTGTAGACACTGATCTGAATTATAGGCATATGTTTTATAACAGTTTGTTTTCTGAAATTTTACTTAGGCTTTTTGGGCAGGCAAAAAAGATAATGCAATCAAATAAGTTATTAACATTTTTTTAATTTCAGAACTTTCCAAAATTTTGCTTTTGATCCCTTCAGGAATTCATGGAGGGGAAAAATATAATCTGATTTTCAAATACATGATTTTTTTTTTTTAGTTTGCATCTATAATTTCCACTCTATTAGTAATTAAACACATGCATCAAGAATGTTACAGTGTTTTTCTCTGAGAATTTTGGCATGAGAATAGAAGGCACATTATGACAGCAGGATATATGACTGACCACAATAGTTGCAAAGGAACCATTACATGTTATTAATTCAATAATTTTGTTAAGAAGTGAATATTCATTGTAGCTCTGTGGATGAATTGCATACACCAGATTCACAGCTTCAGAGTAGCATCATTATTCACATCTGCTAATGTCCAGGAAAAGAGCTTCACTCTTTCTGGCTGCTCGATTCTGGCAAAAGACATTGGGTAGAGCAATGCTGGGAAAAGATTCTCCTCAAAGAAAGTGTGGAAGACAACTTTAAAGTTACTTTTTAAATGCAGCATTGCAAAGGAAAACAGTGGCAGAAGTGTGATTTAGTTCTTATTCTGTAGGCAGCCACCCATTTTTATTAAAGTTGCATAAAATTAATAAATTTAACCAAGTAACTTGTACATCTGTACTAGATCTGGGTAACCTTGTTACCTACTCTGGAATCCATATTTGATAGGATGAAGGGTAATGGCTTTAAAGTAAGAGCACATTTAGACTAGATAGAAAGAAGCTTTTTTTTTGTGATGAGACATGGGAACAGGTTGCTCAGAGAGGTGGTAGATGCCCCATCCCTGGAAATACATAAGATCAAGTTGCATGTGTACCTGATCTGATTGAAGATGCCCCTACTCATTGCAGGATCCCTTTAAAGATCCCTTAGAACCTAAACTATCCTGTTATTCTATGATCATCAAGCACAATTAACTTTACCAAACTGTAGCCATATACAACTTTGGTGACTGATTTCAGGTAGTAATATAGTGACCTCTTATAGTCAAAAGATAAACATCTTCAGAAGATGCTGGATCCTAGTTACGGACAGTGATGGTTGAGTTGAAATGGCTTGGTTTGGGATGACTGGTTACTGCTCACTGCTCCTGGACTATTTACTCTTCTGCAAGTTCAAACAGATTAAAATTTTGAGGAGCAGAGAAAAGAAAGGGAGGAGGGAGAGAGAAGAAATACTTATGGGGAAATGTTTCTGAAATATTTTAGAGCAAAAGTGCTACAGGAGCAGCACCACCCACTCTCCTTGAAGTAATCTGGAGCTAAGAGTGAGTTTGGCAAAACTTTTAAAAGCATTGAGTAGAAAATATACATGAAATAGTTATAAATATAAACTAATTTTTTTTACAATTTCTTGGATTTTGCAATCTAAATCTAGTAAATATTGAAATAGCTTGCCCTTTCATGCTTCCAACATTGTGTTGCCTTGTTGCCCAAAGCTGGATTTTTTTCTAAAAATGATCCTGCTTGTTAAAAAAAGCTGCTTGTAGACAAGAGTGCTATTCTGTCATCTGAACATCACATACAACAACCCTTTTATCACTGGAATTATCAGGCTGGTTTTCTTCCACATGCCTATGTGTTGTGGAAGTTTTATATTGCTGATAATAAGAGGAGGATTGATATCAGCAAATCGATAAGAGATGTGACACATGGAGAATTAAAAAAAAAAATGTAAGGGATTTTAGTTTTAAGACCTTTTATTTTTTTATTTAGGCATTTGTACATTTTAAATTACAGTGAGGGGCCTCTGGTGTTATTATGGTGTTTTATCCTCAGTAAATGACAGACATTATTGGTATTTGGAGATACATTACACATTCTCTCACTGGAAAGCCTTCATTGCATGGCATTAGGTAACAGCATGTGCTCAGTGGCTGTGGTCTCTTAGCAACTAACTCCATCTTTCTTTTGAATTCTTCTTTTGTGACCCAGAGGCAGGTCTTAGATATAAACCTCAGCCCATTTTTCTGTTTCTAAGAAAGTGAAAACTGAAATGCTTTGGGTTGCTTATTTGGAGTCTGTGTAGTGCAAGAATGTCTTTCTGAATCTATTATGTGTATTGGGAATAATGATGAATTTTAATTTCTTAACTTATTGTATTATTAAATGTATTATTCAAATACTGCCATCTTATATTGTTGGTGGTGGTGAAGTGCCAATATATTTCAATATGAAATTTGACTTTAAGAAAATACATAATTAAAATCTTCAGATTTGTCAGTATTTCATCTATGTAGAAAATGCGTAACATCTTTCATGGATTTAGATTTCAATGTATAAGCTTTCAGGGAGGTTGTTTGTATGGGAATTTTTTTGGTCACACATCTGTGTTCAAAACAAGGATGTACAAAGAGGAGCATTCCTTCTAGGCAGGAGATTAGGTGCTATGCTTTCAAACAATTAGAGGTTTAAATTCAGATCATTGTGTGTATGTCCCTAAAGCTATTACTGGATGTTTTTTGTATTTGAGATTTTATTTGCCTTTCAGAGGCAATACATATTGGAAAACCCTTTAATTTAAAATTCTGTTCATTCAATTAAGGAACACAAGAGTGAATGTGGTTAATTGGTGTAATGAATCATGGACCTTCTAAATTCCACATATATTTTTATGTCTAGACTTGTCTGCTGTGTATAATGTGATTTTAACAGAATATGTAGGACTATACCAAAAAGATTTTTTTCATAAGAAGCTATTTTTCTCTTTTTTTGCTTTTGGTAGAAAACAGGGATTCGAGGCATAAATATTGTTAAGAAATCTTTGTGAAGCAACGATTCTGGTCGACTCTTCTATGTTAAGCTGATTAACTGTTTCTGACCTTTCCAAGTATGTCATATATAATCCTAGAAGACCACCAGAGTTGAAACTATTCTGTTAGTTTTGACATTCCCATCAGGCTTTCTGTCCGCATCACAAGTGATCCTAATTCACTTGTTTTTAGTTAATTTGACAGGTCATTGTTAACATCATTACTAAAAGCAAACTGCTACAGATTGTACATGTTTTGACAAGAGGAGTCTTCAAGACATGGCAATACCAGTAAATTAGAGCAGAAGGAAAGTGCTTATTTCTCTTGCTCATGAACTGGATATCTTAATATTTTGTGAGCAAAGGGAAGCAGAGTATGTTTACTTCAGGAATAAACTTATTTCTGGGTCCCTGAAAACAAGCAAGAAGTGAGATGGAAACTTCCTGACAGTACTATGCAAATCATCCCACTTAGAAAGCTGCTTTTTCTGGTATCTGTCTGTCAAGCAGACTTTGAATGAATCCTTACTCCTCTAGACCTGCAGCTACCTTATCTAACACATGCTTTTCCTCTGTATGTGTAACCATTTTACTGCTGAATGTCAAATAAGAGCTAGTCTGCTGAGCTATTTCCCTTCCTCAGAGGCAAAATGTTTAGAAGATATACCCAGTGAATGCAACATAGCTCAAATTTGATTTTTTTTTTTAAGAGGGAAATTCAAAGACCATCTTTGAAACATCTGCTTGGTGTACACAATTTAAGGAGTCATTTGAATGAAAAAATGTTTCATAACTGAGGGAGACTGACATGCATAAACAATAAAAGATAAGAGGGTTGGGCTATATGTGGTTTAAGTGAGAGCAAATTTCAATGTGGAAGAGGGAAATGCAGCGCAGGATTTCAAGAAGAAGCTTGTATTGAGATTTCTTCTATGCCTATTCATCAACCAAGAAGGCATGCAAATACTAGGCAAGTCTGAAGTCTAAGCCTTAAAATGTAGTACTTGATCCATAAAAATGGTCCTATCCTGCTCTGCATTTCTCTTTTTGGTATAAAACTTACAAAAAATGCATGAGTAATAATTTAGCTTTAAATCCAGAACTGAGCAAATCTTCAGGAGAAACAAACTTGATAATACACTCAGAATAAGTTTCTATATGAGTCAGTCTTAAAAGTGTCTTTATACAAGGCACTGAATCAAAGGCACATCCCAGAAGATGTTAATCCATTCCTGGTTAGCCAGAAGCATTTGAGGAAGTTTTTTATGGCTGTAGCCATCACTACAATGATGAAGCTCTGAGACTGTACTTTAAGGTCTGACTTGTAGCTTGTAAGCACACAGCATCTCCCTCCATGCCTTTGTGCCTGGTATGTTTTCCACTAGAAATATCCATAAGAGTGGGGAAAAGAATGAGTGCCTTTAATTGTAAGAGTGAAATACCACTTTTTTTCTGTTTGCCAGATGTCATTTGCACCAATGCTAAGAGGTGTCTCCTGTGCCTGACTCACTGTGCCTCCAGGAACTTGGAAATGGGGATCCTGACATAAAAACAATGTTGGGACTGGTGTGGAAAGCACCTAGGAAAGGAATTGAAAGCAGTTACTGCTGACTACAGCAGGGAAACTGATTGCACTGCTCCAGTTCTCTCTGTCCTGGGAAGAGAAAGAGCAAGCATCTCATGTTGTAGCTGCTTTGTTAGAAAGGACTAGTAACAAAATTTTTGTGGACAATGCTTTCAGACAGTAGGAAAAAAACCACAAGCTGGTGGTTTCAAAACTATGCGACTCTATTCTTTGAACTGTAAGAGTATTATCCTTTTAAGTGACTAATGGGGTGGATAGTAATAGAAGTTCACTTTGTGTGCTAGGCTGTATCTTTTCCCCACTATGAGGTAAAGAGAGTTCTAGTTTATTTTGTTCTCCTTCCCTTTGCCAAACCTGTTTTTGTTACAATATGAGTGCTTTCTAGTCTGTTTTGCCTGAATGTCTTCATTTATCTGATGCCTATTTTTATTACTTTTGAGAGAAGATATACAACATTGTCCAGGTACCTAATTTAACATATCTATTATGCCTGTGTAGATATACAGCTATTATAATGTTACCCTATAATATTTCCCTTTTAAAAAGGAGAAAATGAGGAAATTGAGGCAATGACAGAACAAATAATAAGAACAAATAAAGAAATTTAGAAGAGTAGCCTAGGCCCAAAGAGTGGACTGTCATTTGGTATTTAAAGAAAAGAAAATGCCAGCACGGCAATTTCTCTAATCACAAGGATCGACATTCATGTTGAGATTGAGCTTGCCTGTTTGCTAATGAGCATGGTGGAGTCACGTTGCACTCAGCCCTGCCTCTCAGCAGGCTTCGACTTCAAGATTTACATTTCACAAGGAGAAACAGTCCTGATAATGAAATGATGCTTTGCAGAGATATGTGCAGAGAAGCACAGCTGGATTATGTAAATGTGATTTATCCAAAGCTGTAACACGTGGGTCCTGTTACTTAGATGCTGATCTGTAACTCACTGATGGATCTTGTGATTTCACAAATATGTGCTCAGTGATTGGTATTAGCTTCTAAGATAATTTAGTTTTATGCATGCCATAAAAGGCTTACATCAAAGTTAATATGTATCCCCTGCATCTCTCCTGGCAGCATTTTGTGAGGTTTATTATCTCTAGCTTTGTCATCAGTCATGGTGACATTTTCAAAAGAAGAAGATGCCTATTGAATGCATCCTATTAAGCACCAACAGTAAGTGAGAGATGCTTGGTAGTCGAAATGTAACCTGCAATGCCTATTTACTTTGCTAAAGTGTCAGTGTTCAACTTTCAGCTGGGAGAATCCCTTGTGGTTTTCTCATCATCTGGAAAAAAAGGCATAAATCATGGGAAGAAGAGTTTTCAAGAATGCTTTATTAGTACCACTGCAGTAAAATTTCTGAGCAGACTGAGAAGTACCAGAGAGCCATCACTTTTGTTGGGATTTGCTCTGGACTCATTTTTCATTCCCTGTGCTTCACTGGTTATCCATAAAAATGAGGATTTGGGGCTCTGCTTGCCAAAGACAGGGCACAGGATTACCTTTCCACAGTCTTTCTGCTTTTTCCCTTTCATTCTTGTGAGGATCAAAAAAGGTTTTTAGCCCGGTTTCCTCACTGAACATCACATGCCTGGTGGCACTTTTTGCAATTTTTCCTATGATATCTTCAAAACATGAAGTTCTGCTTCAGCCAGGCTTGTCAGGATGGCGCAGCCCCTGGAAGGGATTCACTTTGATGTGTTTTTTGAGGACAGTGCCCTGGGCAGGAGAGAGAACCACATGCTTCTGCCCTGGCAAAGGACCAAGAGGCTGCTACCAGTTCCTGCCCTGGTAATTCATGGTGGGCTCCAGGACAGTGATTCTATTCTGGCCTGGGGCAGCAGCAGAGAGATCTGTGGGGCTGTGGTTAATGTGCCCCTGCCTCTATGGAGGGAACAAACTGAAATACCAGAGAAATAACCATCAGCAACCAGCTTTTTAATTGCTGTAAAAACACAATGATCTTCCAAGAACACTCTGCAAGTACTTACCTTAACAACTTACAAATAATTTTTCTTCCCCGTTAAGATGATCTGCAAGTGAGAGACGAAAGAATAGAGGTCCTGAGTTTCAGCCTGTCACTGTGGGGAATTTCCTGACTGAATCTCAAAATTCAGACAGAGAAAAGCATGCTGACAGCATGTTGCTCTTTTACTCTCCTTTGTGCAAGTAAGAAGATTTGATTAGTTAAAATCCCCTTTGTATTTTAGGAATACAAGATATGGTCAGGAGTCCCAGAAAACATAAGTTACTATCATTAGTTGTTGTCCTGGGAGAGGCTGTTCTACCAATTTTTGAACAAGTGGGCAGGAACTGACAAGTCACTGAGAGGAGAAATTTGCAGGTGGCTTGAAAACTGTGGCCAGAGGTAAAGAAAGCAGAGAGCTAATGAGGCTTGCAAATATGTGAAGATCCCCAGAATGTGAATACATATTTAACTGTGATACATGTTTATGTATTTCTAGTTGAAAAATTCTAGTTCATATGGAGTAATTATCAATGAAATGGTTTATAAACATCATAAGATCAGGTCTCTACCTTGTTTGAGAAGTTTAATAATGCAGGATGAGAACTAAGCTGCTTCTAAACATCTAAAATGTTAAAATCTCCAGGTCTTAATAATCATCTCCCATAGGAAGTAGTGCATTCCATAATGGCATTTGTGAGCTAGGACATCCTAACAGGACTGTGAAAATATATTACAAAGACTCAGGTTAGCTCCAAATCTCAGAAATCTAACTTCACAAATGGTAACAGGAAGGATAGGCATAGTTTTGGTATTATCTGTGCTACTCTTAGGGGAGCAGAAGCCCCAGAAGTCCTCAGGACATCTCAGTATGTTACAGTCTGGTTCTCTGGGGAGTCCCTGTTTATGTAGTTCCAAAAGTACTTCTAAGTAGACAAATTAAGTGCTTTTTATTTTTCTTTGAACTTGAAACATCTTTCAGTTTGGAATTCTTTCCTTTGAGAAAAATGTCAACTCACTAAGTGCTTTAATGGTTGACTCCTCAACTGAAAATGCCAGCAGGGCTAAGCTGCAATGTTTTAGTGGATTGAAAACCTGGACTCACAAGGGAAGGCTTATCCTACTGTAAATTCCACTTCAGTCTCAAATGAAATTGCTTATACTGCTTATTGACTGCAGGATAACTGAAAGACATTCTGCTTTGCCTACTTCCTCTTCACATACAAGCATTGAACAGCTTTTGCTATTCAGCCTCTTCAGTTTCTGGGAGATTTTGAAAACACTGCCTGGCCAAGAACTTCTTGTTACATTTTTCATGTACTTTTGCATAGGATCTGCTGCGCTTATGCCTAGACATTCCAGGTTTTCTCACTCTTCCCTTTTTGTTCTCCTCCTGGAAGATCAAGGTAATTGAAAAACTAGATTTAAAGGTCTATTATTGCCCAACAACAGAGGTCTCCAATTGGAAGTCTGTACCTTTTTCTTTGAATGGAATAATGCAGTGTTCAATGAAACTGATTTTCATTTGCTGCCATGTTGCTGTTATTCTCCCCACACTACTAAAATGCTGATACTGCACAGACAATGCCAATGGCCATAACTTACAGTTGTACTGCAACTCTCTCTCCTTCAGTACATTTTTTTAATGCTGGCTCCCTGTATTTCAGCTTCTGGTTTTCCTTCTTGCCAGGAGCTTATATAGCTGACAGCAGTAGATTCCAGCTAGTAAGTATGCATTCATGTGAAGAGATTAATGAAATTTGAAGTTATTCCCAAATTATTCACCGATAATTTCCATCATTCCGGTGGATGCATGGGAGATCCTACAGCACAGTGTGTTGCTGAAAACTTATTTCAGTATTTCTTTTCCACAGTATCTGTGGATATCTTGAGGCTTTTGTATTAATATATGAAAGGATATGTGAATACTGTAATAGTCTCTGCAGGATATCAGTTGGACAAATCCTCAGGTGTTTCCATAGCTTGATCTCCATTGAAATGATCTCCCTACCTTCCACTAGATGTACACTGTGATACTGGACTAGAGCAAATTGTCTAATGCCACACTGACAGTCTGTGTAGAGAGAGGACCTGATAGAAAACATATGCCATAACTATTGAACTGTAATTTCTCTGGTTTCTTTACTGTCATATCATGTATATGCTTTCAAAATAATGCAGTGTTATGAATAATCTAAAAAGATTCAAATCTAAAACATATGATTAATTGTATTTGGCATTACTTAAAGGAAGCCATTAGTGTGAATATCACAGGCTCCATCCAGCTGCCACTGAAATTTCTATTAAGATTTCCACTTCATTATGATCTGGAGCAGGCTTCAGGATTAAAAGTGTATCCTGTCCATTTGCAGTAGCATTCCATTTTAACTAAAGTAGCTAGCTGTGCAGTTTCTAAACAATAGAAGAAAGGGGAGAAAAAAAATTACAACAGACAGTTCTTTAACTAATTATCCACTGTTGTTTAATTCACAATGAGGAAACAAAGCTGTTGGCTCAGGAAATCAGTTAATAACATGTGAAGACTCAAGAGGCACAGATTTTTTCCTAAAAGTTCTTTCAATTTTATGTCTGTATTTCCTGCAGAGCAAACCTAAAAATATTAAATGTTGAGGATCTTCCACTAGAAAGGATTCATATGAGCCCAAAAGTACATGAAATTTTAGATTTTTTTAACATCTGTGACCATTCGTTGTGTGCTTTGGAAAAGAAATCTGTACTAAACAAGAAACATTTAAATGACACACATTTCCCATGTCACTAGGATTTCAGCTAAGCTAAACCCCAGAATCCAGATGTCAAAACCTGAAATATCTTGCAATCTTGTCTGGTTCTGCCCAATCCCTGGTCTTACTTTTGGTTCCAGAAAATGAATGATAAAACTCTTGTTCCTGTCACTGAGAGACAGATGAGTCCTCATAAGAAGTTGCCATCCAAAATTCTACCAGGACTGTATAGGCACACTTCTTGTCATGAAAGAATTCAGGATAAAAACAGGCATAATAACTTTTTTTCACACCAGCCCTTTGAAACAACAAAAATGTCCATCCAACTGGCTTATAGAATTTGCTCAAGACCACAATACCACTTTTTGGCCCAGCTGGCATATTGAAGCATTGAGTATTTTATTGCTCTGTGATCACAGCCGGGAAACCTTGAGACACTTCAAACTGTATTTCTACACTGTTTTGGTTTTTGGTTTTCTTTTAAGAAGGTAGTAAAAAGCATATGGAAACTAAAAAAAGTCCAATCAGAAAAACCCCAGAAACTTTTAGGTGGTGATACTTCTGGCTTTTACATTGCTATAGTGACCAGATGATGAAATATAAGACCACGCTGACTGGCCAAAATACTTCTTCATACTATCTGCTTTAAACTGCTCAGACCCATGTGCTTTCTGTAGATTTGCAAGAGCTGAAATCCAGCTTACTGCAGTCAACACTGAAATGTGGCTAAAATGAATTTGCTTCCATTCTTCATGCAAGCTTTGTTGTGAATGCCTTCTCCAAATACTCTTAAGAACCGTTTATTAGCTGACAGTATAAAGAAAACACTTCTGGAGAGTGACCTAGGGAGTAGAGAGGAAAAGCTCCTCCTTGAACCGAGAGCATTAAGTGGCCATAGATCTTTTACTAGCTCTGGGAGCTGCAGTTGGTTTCATTGTGAAAGGGAAGCATCCAGCCTAAAAATGGATTTCAGAATTGTAGGTATTCAACATGTTGTCTGAATAATAGCCAAGAGCAAAGCTGCTGGTCACTATACAAGAGTAACGTTTGAATTAATTAGCATTAGTTATCAGGTTACTGATAATAATCAGAAGTGATCATCACAAATGGCTTAGTAATTAGGTCTGAGAATTGCATATGATTGTGCTGTTTCATTGCTTTTTCAGTATTTTTGATCAAAAAGTAAAATTTGAAGAGTCCTCTGTTCAGTGCAAGGTATCACATGGCTCCCTGTCTTCTGTTAAGATACGCACAGGTGCTATGATGCTCATAAATCAGGATCAATGGTGTCAGAACTATATTCTTCCTCACTTGATTTAAAGGGAAATAGTCATCTGATGGATGAATTAATTAATCTTTTTTGTGTTTTGGTAAGCTTGGTTCTTGAAAGCATAAGAAACATAGGCTTTGACTAATGTAGTACTCTGGCCACTTGTGGCTGTTTCAGTGGCACATATCTCTATTCAGTACTTTCATAGAGTTAAGTATTCTGTTTCTTTTTGCCTCTTTGCTTTAGAATTTTATGGGATTATTTTCATTCTTGCTTTAATTAGATCATCTCAGAGCAGTGCACACTCTGAATAAGAACAGTCCATCGATACGGAACACAACAGTAGTAATTCTGGCATTACAGCAATTTTTTTCTTCTCATTAAGCAGAGTGTTGAATCTGGAGATATTTAAGCTCTTTTTGGAAGAAAATTGACTGCTTTCCATAATTTTTACTTTTTGATTGTTTTCTCAGAGCCAAAGGAATCCTGCCCAGCTGGCATTAACCCACCACAAAAGATGTTTATTCTACCTAATTTTCTAAGTCTAGTAAACTTATAACATCATAGACACTTCCTGTTTATCTTAGGAGTGAAACACCCCTCATCTGATCTGTGGACTGTTGTTACAGGGTAGCTGAACTGTTCATTGAAATACAGTCCTGAAAATCAAGGGTTACTTGTGCCTATTTCATTTTAGTACAGGCAAGACTGACATTTTCACTGCAATTGTCTGATCTCTAGAATGGAGAATATTTATTAATTAATTTTCCTGAAACCCAAGCTCATAAATGCGGTGAAATGCATTCTTTTGCAGAATTATTTTTTTCTGAAGTGGTTACAAAAGCAACTTGAATATGATACAGTACTTAGCCATGTAATCCTAAACTTATTGTCCTGACAGCTGGGGAGCTGGAGAAGGAGCAGTCTTCTCTTTCTTTGTCCTTCTGTCTTTGGCAACTCTTCTTGGTTCATGGTGGAAACACTGAAAAGAATACATTTTCCAAACAACACTCTCAGCTCAGCCAAAAATAAGAAAGGAAATTCAGTAGATTAAAGGCAGAGTATTTATCAGAACTGCAAATAATTCCATTAGAATTTTTGCAAAGTTTAGGTTTTCATAGACTTGGGAAATGAAAGTTAACAACTTTAAGCACTGCTTTGAAAATTTCAAAGATTTCTAAGACTCAGTGAATAAGAGGTCATCTGGAAGATGAATGAAAGCTATAGATTTACTTTCACACTGGGGGCTTGACATCATGTTTGGCACTCAACATTTTGTTTTCTCCCCAAGATGCAGATGCATGCAAACATTTTCTAATGCATTTAGTACTTAAAAATATACAACAAATTTCGCTTTTAGATAGCTTTGACTCTACAGGAGTTTAGGTTTCACCTCCGTATCTGTTGGCAACTGAGATTTTTTTTAAAAAACAGAAGTTTTCCCAGTGTTAAATGCCTACTGGTGAACCTATAATTTGCTGGAGTGAATTAATATAACAAAAGTTTTAATATGGAAAAAACACAGCTGTAACAGTATTCCTGCTCATAAACCAGAGAGCAGTCTTTCCCACAGCAGCGACTTTCACACCTAGGTTGTGGTGAATCGTCTGGTGTAATTTCTATGCCTGATTCACATGGCTGTGTAAAATCAGTTTACATCCAACCTTAAAAATTTTACTTAGAATTTCAAGTACCTACTGCTACACTTGTCTCCATGTATCTTTTTCCATATTTAAGTACTACTTATATCTGTGTTACTGAATTACCTGCTAGATGTTTAAGGACTTGTGGCACAAAGCCAACAAATTCAGTTGCTATGCATTATGTGTCAGTAACATGAAAAACCACAACTGCCAGTAAAGAAACTATTTCAACAAATTATCCACAATGGCATTTGAAGTACTAAAAAATTTAGATTAGCATAACCCATTTGTTTGGAGGGATGGGAGGAGTGTTGTATTTTTTCTTTTTCCTAATTTTTTTCTGCATTTACAGCTTTAGAAAGGCATTTTTGAGAGAGGCAAGGAGTCTGTGGCAGTTCTGGGAATAAATTCAGATTTCCTGGCTGCAAATCATGTCTCTCGACCACAAAACTTTTTCCTATTCAGAAAATCCAATTTTATTCTGGCTTGTATCCTTGATTATTGTTGCCTTTTTCTTTTAAAGAATCTACAGACTTTTGGGTTGGTTTGCATGGTGTCACAAGGTATTTCAGAGTAATGTTTCAAGTGAACAATCTCAGATTATTAAGAGATATTATTTTAACTTCAATTTGGAAGAATTTTTTGGTTTTGGTTTAGTTTTTCAGAAATGGCTGCAGTTATGTTTCACAACTGTCTATCCAGGATGTGTCTGATCCCATGACTGCTGTTTTATTTTAATAGTCCATAAGTATGCACGTTTTATAAAAGATTTGGAGATACTTAAGTTTGACAAGAGATCCTCCAGACAGCAGCTACCATTTAGAGTTCTAATGAGTCATTGCTTACGTAAGCAATGAAAGCTGCAGAA
>VZTY01021314.1:460295-588917 GCA_013400935.1 Turnix velox | reverse complement strand
ATGGCTGTGTAAAATCAGTTTACATCCAACCTTAAAAATTTTACTTAGAATTTCAAGTACCTACTGCTACACTTGTCTCCATGTATCTTTTTCCATATTTAAGTACTACTTATATCTGTGTTACTGAATTACCTGCTAGATGTTTAAGGACTTGTGGCACAAAGCCAACAAATTCAGTTGCTATGCATTATGTGTCAGTAACATGAAAAACCACAACTGCCAGTAAAGAAACTATTTCAACAAATTATCCACAATGGCATTTGAAGTACTAAAAAATTTAGATTAGCATAACCCATTTGTTTGGAGGGATGGGAGGAGTGTTGTATTTTTTCTTTTTCCTAATTTTTTTCTGCATTTACAGCTTTAGAAAGGCATTTTTGAGAGAGGCAAGGAGTCTGTGGCAGTTCTGGGAATAAATTCAGATTTCCTGGCTGCAAATCATGTCTCTCGACCACAAAACTTTTTCCTATTCAGAAAATCCAATTTTATCCTGGCTTGTATCCTTGATTATTGTTGCCTTTTTCTTTTAAAGAATCTACAGACTTTTGGGTTGGTTTGCATGGTGTCACAAGGTATTTCAGAGTAATGTTTCAAGTGAACAATCTCAGATTATTAAGAGATATTATTTTAACTTCAATTTGGAAGAATTTTTTGGTTTTGGTTTAGTTTTTCAGAAATGGCTGCAGTTATGTTTCACAACTGTCTATCCAGGATGTGTCTGATCCCATGACTGCTGTTTTATTTTAATAGTCCATAAGTATGCACGTTTTATAAAAGATTTGGAGATACTTAAGTTTGACAAGAGATCCTCCAGATAGCAGCTACCATTTAGAGTTCTAATGAGTCATTGCTTACGTAAGCAATGAAAGCTGCAGAACAGAGCTCAATCGTCTAAGTAGGCTATAATTTTTAATTTTGTTCTTTTTTTATTATTATTTTCCTTTTAAAGAAGCTTTTTCTGGGCTATTATAGCTAGCTTATTAAAGATTTGTCTTCTACCTTTATCAGTGAAATACTAGGAGGAAAGTGCTTCAAAGCTACCATCTTTATAGATACTAACAAGTGCTTTTCTGTTGAAGTAATTTTACTGCATGAATACTGTCAAAATCTTTAGATGTATTTTCAGAGTCTGTTCATCTATGGAAGGAGTTGATCATTGTCCTTTAAGCATTCCAGTACCCAGGAGGGGTTTAAGAAACATACAGACATTCCATAGTTTAGCATTTCAGGACTGTTTTCAGGTATTGTCTGTCCTTTTCTAGGGTACCCTGCTCCTGGAATTTGTTGTAAAATTGGAGCAATAGAAATGGTGCTTCACTGTTTAGCAATGCTCTGTCTTCTCAGTGCCTATAGAATGCTGCTCTGGCAAATACAGCAGTGTATACAGTGTCAGCAAGCTAGGGAACTGTAATGGGTAGGATCCCAATCAGAACTTCCAGATTTGAATTTCATAATCAGAGATATAGTCATGCTTTTCTGAGCTGCTATTATATAATATATTACATATTTTTTTCATTTCTAAGGGATAATTTATATGCATGGGCCAAAAGTTTGACTTGAAATGTGAACTTTAAAGATCTGCAGTCTTTAATTCATGAGTAAGTTTGAGTGCCTGACTGCATTTGTGAATGAAGAAAAGATACAGGTACTTAATGCTTATAATGCAGCCACTCAGTAGTATAGTTGAAATTATGTGTTATAAAAATTAAATAGAGAATCACTGCTATCCCAGCTCATGGGAAGTAAATGTAAAATCAATAGTGTTTTGGGCTAGAGGGAAATAATTGACACCTTGTTACCTTGTTCTAATAAAGACAACTTAATCTCTTAATCTGCTTAGAAAGATTACACTTCATTTTTCTTATTTGTTGTATTTTTACATGTGAAGTTACAGTGTGGGGTAGGGACTTGGCAAAAAATTAGGTAAAGATGATGCTTCTGTTTTCACTAGAAATTTTAGGCATGAATTCAGCATATTTTTAATTCATTAGTATTGAGTATATATTTGCAGCTCTTCCTGCAGTACTGCTTAAGGCAGATACTTTGCAGTAATCAAGAAAGCAGTAGGCCTGCAGACTTCATACTTGGGACAGTGTAGCATGCATGTACTTTTAGCCTTTTGTTCTGTGGGCAAAAATTAATTGGTTAATTGTTTTCTGTAGTGTATGTCAGACCTTTATACTGCAATGAAAATGCTGTCTGAAATAAGGAGTTGAATGCAAAACATTGGATGTAATTTTTTACCATGCGCAAATAAATGTGATAGTATCTAAGAGGAATTGTTTCTATTTGGTAGATTCGTGTAAGATGTGGAAAATATACTAAATGTGCTTGTGAAGAAATTACCTCTATAATGAATATGAACTACATCTTTCACCTATTATAAGCAAATTTGGCAGAGAGATAATTCTGATAAAGAAGCAAAAAAAGCAAAATAAGTTTCGGGTTAATCAGATGTAAAGTATAGGTTCCATGATGAGGACTGGGAAAGAATGTAGATTGTGCAGGACAGGAGTTCAATGGAGACTCTGTGCCTGCTTGTCTTGTTTGTTTTATTCAACTTCTGTTTGTTTTCTAAAAAAAAATTGCTGTAATTATAGCATCACAATGTTTTATTACACACACACACAGAAAGATCAAACAAGGGCTGATACAATTCTGCTAACAATTTTGGTTTTCATCGTACTTTACATTTTAACTGAGCGTGGGAGAGAAACTCTGAGAAGATAAGCTCACATAAAGAAGCTGGAATTAGCTTCCTGATTGAAGTATCCCTTTCCTGATTTTGCAGTGCCATGTATATGGACGTCAGAAAGCTATCCAGCATAACACAGACATCTTTACATCTTGCATCTTTGCTTTAGTCTTCATTAAACTCCTTTCTATAGATTGGGTTATTCAAACAAGAAACTCTGTTTCATAAGTATGGAGCCTTTTCTCATTCAGTAGAAATGTTTTTGTGGTTATTGTTAAATTATTAATTCCCATTATTAGAGATTAATTTTCCACCTTTAATTGAAAACAGAGTAGACTAGTTGAATCACACATTCCCGAGTTTAAAAAATGGGTTTAAATTCCTGCTCTGATTATTTAGTATTTTAAAAATTAAAAAGAAAAAAATTTGGGATTACTACATTGCTATTTACGGTGGCAACTGCAGAAGTAACAATCCCTGTGGAGCTTGCTATCAGAACTCCTGCTGCTTGTCTGATTTGCCCAGTTATCTTGGGAGCTGCAGCACTGAAGACTGCTTTAGGGTCAGGGCTTACTTTGGTTGTGTTGAAATTCCTCTGAATTTTGCTCTTACAAATTCCATATAATCCTAGTAGCCAAAGTACTAGTTTATTCTTTTCATAGGGAAATTCAGATTGGAGGGAACTTTTGAAATTAACATAGACTAGCTCATTCCTTAGTTATAAGCTACTAACCTACATGAAAAAAACAGGTTTTTAGAGATAATTTTTTTAAAGTACAGGTTTTTGTTGGATCCCAGATGATGATATAAAGCATCTTACTTAAGTAAGCTTCCAAAGCCCTCCAGCTAACATACCTCTCCCCATGTCTATAAAATGCAGTTTGTGTGTGCGGCTTAGCAAAATGAGCAATTAAAAAGATAAGTTGTGTGTATTTTTTTAAGTTTTGTTCACTTTTTGAGCTTTTGTTTGAAGTGGAATCTTGTGTACAATGTAACACCATCAGGGGGAAAAAAAAATATTACTTTGAGAATATTGTTCTATTACATGATGTGGTGAAAACACTTAACCATTAACTTTAGTGGTGTGGGACTTAAAGTATCAGGCTTTAGAATTCAAGGTGACTGGACGGTAGAAATACATTTCAGGTTGAATGTGGAAGTCGTCTTTTAGAATATGTATTTTCTTTATCTATTGATGATTATTTTTCTCTAGTGAAATGAGTTAAGTAGTGTTTCCCCTAAAAATAACAAGTATTTCCTTTTTCAGAAAGGTGTGATGGTGCCTTTGGTTTTTTGTCTATTACCATTGTCTCAGTAAGACAGTTAAGGGGCCTGCTGTGCCTTGTTGTGTCTGAATATTTATCTCTAAAGACAGCAAAGCAGAGATCATTATGCATCTATACTAATTACAGTGTGATTAATTCATCTGTCTTTTAATAGAGTGCATGATATGCCATGTTCCCTGATAATTCTGTTAGTGCCAGATGTCTGTCCTGGAGTCTGGAAGAAGTCTCTCACTATTGATGCTTAAAGTATCTGGTGCATCCACAACCACACTTCATGGATCTACTGAATGCAGTGATTGAATCCAGCTGTTTGTGTTCTGTGTCTTGCTGTTTTTTGCCAGTCATTCACCATGAAAACTCGGCAGGAAGCAATTTTCCCTCCCCATTTAAATTTTCAGGGATTAAAAAAAAAAAAAATATTTTAAGGCTATTCTCCAGAACAGGAAAAAGCCCACAAGACTCACCCCCAAAATAGCCTGTGCTTATGACAGTCATTTCAGATGAGGAGATTCACATTCAAATCTCCAAGATGGATATCTTAATGAAAAGTTTATCTCTTCGAATAAATCTTTTGGAATGAAGATTTCCTGATGGAAAGCACTTAATGTCCCCAATTCATGACTATTTCTATACATCAGAGACACTGTTTAGACAGAGATGATGTCTTAGTTGCAAAGGGTAATTTTTTCTTCCATTTGAGTGACTGCCAAGACAGTGGGAAAAGTGGACATTCCACACTGATTTCACTCTTCACCTCTCCACATCAACCATACTTCATAAAATATCGTGTAATATATCTGCTGAGAGTATAGGCAGAATTTACTATCTCAGTTTTCCTTGTAGTCACCATCAGAGGCACAAATCCAATAGGAGTAGTAGGTACATGCCTCTTTTTGCAAAAGGGGGAGGTATAGACCCTTATCTGCTTTTTTCCTTCTACTGGCTTAAATGCAAATTTGGCTTTAATTTTGGTGCTTCATTTTATTATTTGTAGCATTAAACAGCAGTATACACTATTATATTTCTATTACATTGCACTAGAAAGATACATTATTCTAGGCACTGTAACAGCATAGTAGAGGACTCTTACAGACTTAAAACTGAGGATTTACAGTCCAATTCAGTATATCCCAAATTCCTGATGCAGTGTAGAATTAAAAAGGTCTACTCGGAGATTTTGTCCAGACACATACTCTATGGAGGTGCTGCCTTTTAGAGGAGAATGCAAAGGGAAAGGAAGATAAAAGTGGGTTTTTTTGGGTTGAGTTTCATTTTTTTTCCCCTCATCAGATCTGAATATATGTTAGAAGCTGAAGACTAAGAAGGTTTAGAGCTTGTCCACCAGATTAACTGGTGAGCCCTGCAGTTTTCCACTGTGCAGATCAGCAACTGGTTGAATACTAGGACTGTCCCAACTAGTTATCTAATGCTGCTTCATGGTGTCTATTAGTGCAGAAGCAGCTTTGGTGAATGCATCCTGTGTCTGCTTTGGCACAGAACGTGATGCAGTCCCCACAGATGCAGTAATGAGGCTTCCAGCTGTTTTTCCCAGAGCTGAGATACTATCTTTTGGCTCTCAAGCATATGCTTAGAGCATGTGTCTGTTTGCTTCTCCTAGACTTGTCTTTGTAGTACCATAAAGGGTGTGTGATGTTTGTCATGAAGCTGCCAGTACTGGGCCAGTCTGTATGGGGAAACTGCTGGCATGCCTGGCTCTTGGGCATATGGCATATTGTCAAGTATTGAATGATACTGGTTTACTCTGTCAGTGTATCTCTTTTGGGTGCTCAATGCGTCACCCTTCTCTCTTAAAAGACACAGTGTGATTTATGAATGTGATTTGAATGTCTTATTAAATTCTAAGTGAATCCTTTAAAAATTAAATTCTGGATAGGCAAAATGACTAGATAATTTCTACATATCATAAATCTCCCTTCTGATTGATGGTTACCTTCATTTGTTTTTGGAAAAGATCAGCAGTAAAAGGAATACAGCAATGAACAGCTTTGTTTGATGCTTTCGTTGACTAGTGGTGTATAAATAATTTCTGAAAGATACTATTAACTTCTCCAGTGGGACAATAAAAATGCTAAATAATTCTAAAGATGGGAAATAGCACTACCCACCAATTTATTTCTTCTAATACCAATAATAGGGCATGGTAAATTCATGATTGTTTTCTTTAACAGATTCAAAAAACAACAAATAAGTATTAACATATAAGTGTGAACTGTAAACCTTGTTGGGTAATTTTTTCTCATACGTATCTTTTATTTATAGACTGAAAGGGGGTTTTTTTCTGATACTGCTCTGCAGCATAGCAGGGTATCTCATAAAATTTAATGGCTTTTTTCTAACAATGGTTGTCTTTTGAGAGAATAGTATTTCCAATGTAAGGACAGGTAAAGAAAGAAGAGTGAGCTCTGGATTACCCAAGGTCACAGTGGAAGCACACAATAGTAATAGAGGTGGAGTGCAGACTTCAAAATGGAGTACTAATACATGATCTCTCTCCACAATATCCTTTCCACTGCCACATAATATTTATAAGCATCATCATCACATATTGTGAGATTCAGTTTTTGTGTTAATGGCAAGGAGCCTACAATTTTTTTCTCTTCTGGTGCTCTTTGAAAATGTGCTCATCAGTACCTCAAAATGTTGCCTGTGAGTCATTCCTCTTGTCACACTCGCTATTCACTGGATAGAAAGATGCATAAAAAAGGTTTGTTCATATGAAAGGATCCTCACAATGAAAAGTGACCTCCAGCTGTCAGACTCGTTGGGCTGGTTCTCTGCGTGATACAGCATAAGCAGGGCTGACTTCCAACCCCCGACCACAAAGCCTGGTGTGTGGGGTTACCCGCCAGCTACCCTGCACCACCCCTCTCCTCCCCCCCGCTCCCAGGCCACCCACCTGACCTCGTCCCTTGGGCTCTGTGACCCCTGCCAGACTGGCCCAAATGGGCTCAGTAGAGTCCCAGCTGGAGAGCAAGGCTCAGAGCAGGACTTTCGGCAACAGAAATGGTAATGGCAGAAAACATTTGCCTTTGGAGGCACTGCTAACCCCAAAGAGCATATTCAGCTCCATTCTTATTTAAATAGGGTGCGTATTCAAGACTTCTTCACTTGTTTCAAAAGCTCAGTAAGATCTCTGAGGAGATAAAAATAGAAGCATGCTGTCAAGCATCTCTGGCAATTAAAAGAAAAGGATGTTTATTCTGCTGTGACTTAGGGTGCTTAATTTCAGCAGTGCGTGTATGCACATATATATGTACATACATGTGTTCATTCTAAGTCCACATGTGCAGAGAGAACACAATAATTGCCATAATTCATCAACAAAAACAATGGGATGTCTGAATAATGTGATAAAAGTAGGCAGTGGAGTTAGAAAGTTTCTTGTGTGATGAATCTAGATTTGCTCAAGTCACCTTGTTGAATTCAGTGGAGCTATTTGTATAAACAAGAGGTGCTGCATTTTGTCCCCAGATTAGTCCTGAGTGATTGCCATGTGGGGTGAAAGGCACATGGCTGCAAACCAACACATTTTTCTATTTTTTATATATATAACTTTTGTCAAGTACTTCCGATATTACTTCCATCACTTCATCATGTGGAAAACAAGCAGAGTAGCTGCACTATAGGAAATTACACTTTTCCAAGGTACAAAACATCAAACATTACTTATATAATGGTATGCATGATACATATGGTTCTAGATGAATTTCAGTCAGAGGGGAAATGCAGTGTGAGGATTCAGATTAGCTTGTTCATCACATCATTGGAAAAGCGTGGGCATGGAAGAGGGACTGAAAGGCCTTGAAATCTGCTGTGGTTTATTTCTGGACATGAAAGCTTCTATTCAGCAGGTTACTATTTGGAGTTATAGTGACCCTAGCTCATGTAATAGCTCCTTGTAACTCTTCCCATCTCTTCTTCAACTCCACTCACATGCAAAGAGTCCTGGTAGAATCTCTTTGTTCACCAAGATGGAAGAAAAGAGTTGTAGTACCTCGCAAGAGAGGTAGGGAAATGGTCAAAGAGAAGAGGAGAGGTTTAAAAGTGAGTATTTTCATAGCAGGGACTAGCACAATTGGCTAGACTTGCGTATTTATAATTTTCCTGATTTTAATAAAATTGTATCTTACACTGAGTCTTGAAGAAGAACGCTTTTTTAAATAAATCAACAGAGTAAATGGATGGAGATGGTATGGAAAACTGTTTTGCATGCTACATGTGAAATACAAGGTGCTTTGGCTGCTGCTTGCAATTACTTTTTAAAGCCCATTCCTCAAGGATTTTGTGATTTATTTTTTATATTATTTAAGGCTACACTTTTGTGGCAATTCTCATAATATATTTATGTGTAAATAAATGTACATAAAACTGCGAAATCATGAGGACTCCTTTGGTGTTTCCATTTCAATTACTTTTTGTTCCTTGTTCTTAGAATCATAGAGTAGCTGAGGTTGGAAGGGACTTCTGAAAGTCATCTGGTCCAACTTCCTGTGCTCAAGCAGAGCAACCTAGAGACAGCTGCCCATGTTGAGGCAGCTTCTGCTTATCTCCAAAGGATGAGATTCTATAGCCAGTATGGGCAGCCAACACCAGTACTCAGCCACTCTCACAGGGAAAAAGTGTTTTCTTATGTTCAGTGGGAATCACAGACTTGTTTCAGTTTGTGCCTACTGCCTCTGGTCCTGGCACTGGGCACTACTGAGAAGAGCCTGGCTCAGTCTTCTCTGCATCCTCCCTTTTGATATTTATTTGTATTAATAAGATTTCCTTGAGCCTTTTCCAAACTGAACAGTTGAAATTCTCTCAGCCGTTTCCCATATCAGGGGTGTTCCAGTCTTTTAATTATCTTCATGTCTATTCATTGGACTCTGTCTCTCTTGTACATGAGAAACCAGAACTGGACTCACTGGGCATGCCAGTGGTGACTAGAGGGGAGCACTCACTTTGTTGTAAGTGGGGCTTGTTCAAGTTTGCCTGAAGACTTGCAGGGGTCCCTTTTGGAAGGTATACCCAGATGTCCCACCTGGTTTTATAATGCCTTGCCATGGTTCTCAAACAGGCAGATTTTTGAGGGAGTGGTGGGCCAAGATAATGAAGACTGATTAAAATCCAACTGACTAAGCTTTCTCTTAACATGTCAGCCTGAGGCCAGGTCCAGTACCAGCTGACCACTTGAGATGACATGCTGGTGACCCAGGACCAGCCCTTAAGCTGTCTAGCCACAATTCAATGCAGTCTGGCTTCAGGGGGTATCAGGACAGACTCTTAATACCCTCAGAAAACCTGACAACTGTTGGTGTGTCAAACTCATTGCGGATGAATTGAATATTTATATGAGAACTTCAGCTGTTCTTCTTGGTTTTTGTAGAAGCTGTAATTGTTTAACTCCACGAGAAAAACTGGTATGTAGGAGAAAAAAAGATTCCTTACCATATGATCAGGGTTGATTTCATATCTCCCCTTTTGCTAATCCTAAAATGCCTCAGAGATCTGTGTATATGTCGGACTACATTTATTATAGAGCTTAACTGCTGCAAAGGATGATCTATCTGCTAGAACTTTTGTTCCCATTAATAAACTCTCTTGGTAGTTATATAAACATTTACTGTAGTCCATTAATGAAAAGTATGCTGGTGCAGGTGTTGAATGCACCACAGTAAAACTTTAGCAAAGTTATTTATTGTGCTCAGTCACATATCCTTGTGTACTCCCAGGTATTGAGACTGGAAAGGAAAAAGTAAAAAAATAAGATTAGAGCCTCTTAAAACAGGAAATAAGTGAAAAAAAAATTTTAGCAACTGTGCCTTTTTTCAGTTGCAAAATAAAATGTGATTAATTTAGAGAAAATATATCTCCAAGCAGACTCTTAATTTATTTTTTTTTCCATGATAAATACTGTTGCCATTAAAACAAAGGAAATAAAGAACTCTTGACAACAGATTTTAGGTCTGGTAAGTTTGAAGGCTTGAATGTAAACTGAGCTGCCCAGAGAGAGTTAGTGAAAGAGTTTACTCGCTGTAATTGCAATAAAGGAAATTTAAAAACCACAATCTGTTTCAAGTAAAAAATGAACAACTGAATATTGTCTCCCCTGTTCTTGGCACGCCTGTGCTCTTTAGGCAAGTGGCAGTATGGGACTCGGGAAACAAATGCTGTTTCTTTTTAGATAAGTAAAAATGTGCATTTTCTGAACCCTTCAGTCAATTAATTCAAAGTTTGTAGTTTCAGAGTCTTTGCTTTACAATGTAAGAAAAAAAAACAATGCTAGAAATAAGTCATGAGTAGAGGACAAATAATATTGCTTTCTCATGTTGCACTTTATTTTGCAAATCTATTAAACCCACTAGTCAAGTAACAATGTTAAATGAATTTGTATATTTTAGACAGTGAATCTTCATTATTTTTCTCCATCTGATAACTATTTCCAGGATGGTGGCCTTTCTCTGCCTGGCATGCCTTTTTAACTATTGCAAAAGATATTACAAAAGCACAATAAAGCATTTTTAAAATAATTTCTAGAAGGAGGTGTGAACATTTTTGTCTGGCATTAAGCTTTCATTTGAAAACTAAGTATAATGCCATTATAATTAGATAACATTTTCATTCTGTATAATTTTTGATGTAAGAAAAATATGGATGCATGGCCTAGCTTCTAGGAATCTAGGGGGGTTTATGGTTTTCCTTCTCAAAATAGTGTGCTGGCTGGCACATCTACCTAGTGACTGTCTAAAGCATCCACGTTCATGATGTTGCTTGCATTTTTACACGGTTTAACCATAGGAGGGAGCCTCTCCTCTTTCGAACTTAACCGGGGAGATGCAATCATGAGCCTTGGGAGGTATCTGCCTACCAGTTCACCTTTGGAAATGTAATTTTGCTTTGGGTTTTTGTTGTTCCCCGCCCTCCCCGCCACCCCCCCCTCTTCCCCATGAGGCTGTCCACTGCAGTTTATTCCAGCTCCACATACATGAGAATCAAAACTGCTACTTCCAGAAAACGCTATGCAGAAACTGCCAAACCTGTCTCCTAATGAATTGATTGTAAGAGTGTGATCATAGCAGAACAGCAATGTGATTCAGTCTTTGTAAGAAAATAGCTGGGTTATATAAATATCTGCTGCAGGGAAGAGTGCTTTTTCAGCTGATGCTGCCTAGGTAGTACTCTCACCTTCCTTTTTCCTTTCTCTCCCCTTTCTCCTTTCTCTTTCCTTTTCTGTAAGGGTGAGACACTGGAACAGGTTGCCCAGAGAGGTTTTGGATGCCCCCTCCCTGGAGGTGTTTAAGGCCAGGCTAGATGAGGTACTGAGCAACCTGGTCTAGTGGGGAGGTGTCTCCGCCTATGCCAGGGAGTTGGAACTAGATGATATTTAAGGTCCCTTCCAACTCAAAACATTCTATGTTTCTATGGCACCTCTGTCTTGATTCAGAAAATTATTACTGGACAAACAAATGTTTTGGTGGTTGCCCTTTTTATTATGATCTGGTTAGATTTGGCCTTAGTAACAAGTTTACACAGTTCAAAGAAAAAAGATGTTTTAGTGGAGTTAAGTGGAAGGGAACCTGTGTGTGAATATATTTGAATATGTTTGTGACTATGTTGAATTGGATTAATAAGCTAATATAAGTGAGAAAAATTAATCTGTTGAATGAAAACTCATGAAACAAATGCAGAAGGGAAATATATGGTTAAGAGGAAAAAATCGAGAAGCTAGAGAAGCTTGATCAAAGAAGTAACATAAAATTAATTATTTTTAAAGTTAATACCTAACTGAAATTAAATTTTAACGAATTCCATTTTTTAGTCTGTGTGGAAGAGATTTAAAAGAAGCTACCCTTAAAGTTTTTATGGTCGGAAATTATTTCCAAGATTATTTGTGCTTGGTGATTCAGCTTGAGTAGTCAAGTGAATGAACAGAAGTTTTTCTGATGCTTTGAACTTCAGGCCTGCCCTCCCCTTCCTCATCTTACAAGCCAGGGCAGTGGACCTGAAGTGGCCTCAATGATAGACAGGGATTGTTGCTAAGATGCCATAGAGCTGCATAGTGCTTGTGGTTCCTCGAGTGAGAGCTCGAACAGGAAAGTGGGGTCTCTTCAAACTTGCAAACCTTGTTTTCCAAGTTTCTCCCCTCATTAACACTCCAGTTCTGGGCCATATTACCACTTTCTGAATGTTCTGACCACTTCATATATACTCTGAAATCTGTCCTAGATAGCAACAGGTTTATCTTATGCTATTCTGAACTAATAAAAAGAATTCCACTGCAAAAGCAGTGCATATTATTAACTTAGGCGTTTCTCACACCTCATATTCTACTGCTTTCCTTGTGTGTATTATTGGATCATGTCCAGATAAAGTCATATGTTATTTTTTTTCCTGTCATATGAATGTGAGGACAACTCCTAGGAGGGATCTTTAATGAGAGGATAAATCTGCAACAGTGCTTACGTTACAGCTCAGCACTACAATTTCTTGTTTGTATCAGTAGATTTCATGTACAGAGCCTGATTAACTGTAAGATATCGATGATACCTGTTTTCCCAGTAGTTTTGCAGAGCAATTTCCCTTAAGATACTCATACCATATGTCAGTATGCCCCTATATTCCTTGCTTATCCTCCTTCTTCCCAAGTTAATTATATTAATTCTTCTTTGTTTTTGAAAAGTGGGCAATAATACCACTATGTAAATCAATGTGTATATAATTTCACTGTAGTAACTCCCAAAAGTTGGAATTCCAGCTGTGCTGCAAACCGATAAACTCCAGGGAAAGAACTTAACAGCCTGAGGCCTTAAGCCTAGGAATTCTTAATGCAGATATTTGTCTTTAAATACCAAAGAGATTTCAAAAACCTTCATGTTTGGGCTTTTGAAGGCTTTTCGGGTGTCTCAGACCCTGTGTGTGTCTTCTCCCAGTCTCTGTGTAGCACAATCTGATGACAATATCAATTTAAAAAATTTCAGGGAATGTCTGTAGTATGGAAGTCTCCCAATCCTGGGCTGTTGCACAAGGCTTCAGAGGATGGCCTGGATTATTAATACTTTTCCTGGCTGCTCAGGAGCAGTACCCCACTTTCCAAAATGATAGTGTTGTCTCATTTCTGACCATTCCTTCTCTGACTAGCATGCCATGTATGCCAAAGACTCTGAAAGGACACGCAGAATGTTTCTGTCTGGTTCATAAAGAGCAGCGCACATCTTGCTTTGCACAGCTTATGGATGAAGATCTAACCTTTTACAAGGCACAGGCTGTTCTTCCCATTTGCTATATAGATTTCATCCTTCTCTCAAACTTCAGGCAGACTGACACATTTACTGAAGTTCTCAGGCTAGATACTGCAGCATCAGCTGATGTGCTTTGAAGTTCCAAGCCAGATATCCTTCATGTCACACATCTACTCCTAATGTAAACCCAGCTGCACTGCTGAATCCTTGCTTTCATCCAGCTTAGATGCAAAAGTAAAGACAGAGTGGGTTCAGACTGAGCCCTTGGAGATCAAGTCTAAAGAAAATGCTATCAGGAAATCCTTGTCAAAGTGAAACACTGGCTTCAGTAACATTCTTGAAGGAGTGACTATTAATTTGAATTTCTTATTTCTTTCCCTTGTACCTGACTATCTTTTTTTACTGTGTTCTTGTTACTACTTGTTTTTCCTTCTTAAGCTACATCTGTCCTCTTCCAGTTTGCAGAATTGCCACTGTATTGCTTACTCAGAAGATGAATTACGTGATGTAGCTAGAGAATATCCCTGAAATTCAACATACCTATGTTAAAGGCTGTCTGACCATAGATGGCTCAGCAACCTTACCTTTGACTGGTAAAATCTGGAAGTAAATTGACACTGTTACAGTTGGTTAAAGGCTATGTATGACTGATTATTTATGTAATTTAAGCTTCTTGATCAAATTATTAGAAGTCAGATGATGTCTGTAGCTCTAAGATGTGCATTTCGTTCTGTTTATAAAGACATACTGCCTCTGTTTTCTACACTGCCTTTAGGAATTACTGGGAGTTTCTTCCTAAGAGAAGGTAAGCAAACAAAGTCAAAGAACAGCAGTGAATTGCAGTAATCAGTCACACCAGCAATTCTCAAAGAGCTTAGCAGCCTTTAAAGTTCAGTTTTGTTGTAGTCTTTTCCAGTGCAATTGCCTGCACCACTTTGCTTGCAGAAAAGATTACTTGAAAGGCACTTAGGATTGCTATTAAAAATGCAGAGCTCTTGTCCAAATTACATTACCTTCTGCTTTTTGTTAATCCAAGAAACAGAATGGAGTAAATGCTATGCAAAAAAGATGTTTTTGATGGATGATACAGATAAGAGGATAGAATTTTGAGTAAGTAGAGGAAGGGCTGTATAGCAGAGTGTGTAGACCTGCTGATATTTCCTGAAGTTCAGACTTCCTTCAGGCATTTTTCATGAGTTAGTCTGAAAATTATCGTCTGTTAGCAGAATGAGGAAAATGAACTTTTCCAATTTGTTAGTGCCCATTTCTTTCAGTAGTATGTCCTACTGTGAGATTTTTTTTCTTCTCCTATGCAAGCTCATTTCAACTGGCTTCAGTTACATCTCTAAGAACTGCTTCTGAAGGGGTGAAATTCACACCGCATGACTTTCACCATGCTAGAGTTCCACCCACGTCCCTGAATGAGGTCACATGAAGAAAGTGTATTTTAATGTGGTTCTCAGAAGGGAAAATAAGAAAAAAGTTGGAACTGAATTGATGAAACAAGATAACCACAGATATTCCTTTATGTAAATCTGTTAGATTTTAGAGGTTTTTTTGGTATCAGTTGATTTATAGCTTTGTTTTTTATTATCTTGTGTTGAGTACTCCCTTGTGTATTTTACAGAAAGAAAAATTTTCATATATATGGAACCACATAACTAATATCATCTGAAACAGTCAGTCTTTTTGGAAAAAATTAATTTAATTTGCATGTATTTATGATAAATTTTTGCTACTGGAGAGACTTAGTGTATGTTTTTAGACAGGATTGTGAATACAAAATCCAAAACCATAAACAGTAACAGCATAATTAGTGCTGTGACAAATACAAAATATGTAAGGAATTTATCTCAGGGTAGAGTAAACTTTGTTTTCATACCTCATCTATCAGTGAATGAGGATGCATGAGAACATGAGGTTCAGCAGCATAGAAGAGCAGGGTCTTGTCTTCCTGCCCAAGTCATCCTTGGGCCAGATCATTTTGTGTCAGTACAATCAGAGATTTGGTGCTCTCCAGCATGATCATAATGAACCCATCTGATTAGAAAAAAAAATCAGAAACCAAGACATACGGACTTGAGCAGCCTGTACTCCTCTTAAAGGAAATAAAAGACTGACTTCATACATTAAGGACCTTGAGCCTATGGAGGCAGAGCTTTACATTCCGGATTTCATTCACTATCTTTCTTTTTCCGCATTTTCTTGGAAAGGCAATTTTTTTCACAGCATTCTGTGAAATCTGGCAGTCTTCAATTAAATATGCTAATCTAGTAAAAGATTTCTGAACACATTTCAGCAGAGAATCTGCATTCAAATACTGAATTTGCAGATACAAATTGCAACATACATGAATCCTGACATTTTCAGATAAATTTTAGATAATAAAGAAAGGTGTCCTTTGCTCAGTAAAAAAAATCATCCAAGCTTTTCAGTTCAGTAATTAGCATAGTTAAGAGACAGTTCAAGAAATTCACCCTCCAAGTGTCCCTTGATCATAAATGAAACAAACAGAATTCCTTCTCTCCTTGTTTCCTTCCTTCCTTTGTTCTCTGTTGATACTGCTTTTTTCTTAAACTAAAACATGATTTGGAGTAAACCATGGGGATTACTTTTGGAGTCTCTTCCCTATCCCAGCCAAAGTGGAATGGGATTCCCCAAACTTCCCCATTCTGAGGCAGGAAAAAGGTGTCTCAGGCATTTATTGAACACATTTGGTTCATTTTCACTGTTAAAATGGCTCTGTATGGTGGAAGATCCTCCTCTTCTCCTGTCTCCTCCTTCAGCTAAGCAATAATGGGGAGACAGAGTTGTGAAGTCACAACCCATATTGTGAAAAAAAGATCTCATCCATCAAACTGTCACCTCAGTTTTCTGTCCAGGGTCACAGAGGAACAAAGTCAGCTTGTGTCAGGTTGAAATAGCATTGGTAAGTGTTAGTGTGTGTGAAGCTGGTGGTTTGAAGTCTATTTATTTTGTTTGAAAGGCTCAAACAGCATGCTGCCAAGCAGAGGAACAAGCAGGAGGAAGTCTCCTAATAAATTATTACTGGAAGGCTCACAGCTATCATTTAAGATGTGAAATTATGCCATCTGCTTTTCTTTGATTTACTCTGTGACATCTGTCTTTTTCTGAGTTTCTGCATCTCACTGAGAGGTAAAACTTGCATTAAAAGCTATTACAACAACAGCATTTCTTTAACAAAGATTTAATGCTTTCTTGAATAGTAGAGGATATGCAGGGGGTGTTACCTCAATAGCTGTAGCCTGAATTCAAGAGAAAATGCATGAAAAAAAAAAGCTCTTTTTAAATGCACTAAGAATGTTCACGTTAAATAAATGTAAGAATAGTTGTCTTTTTTATTATGAGAAATGCAGGGGTTTAGTTATAGAAAGCTTTTCAGCTTTTTAATATTTTTTTTATTTGATAATTCTTAGTTATTGATTTCTTGTCAGTTGAGATCTCTCTTATACCTTTTATTATTGATTTTCTAGGAGACAATCTTTTTTGTCATTTTACTGTTTGAAAAGAAGAATCTTAGGCCCAAGAACAGCTTTAGGAAGTCACGTAGCTAATTTTAAAAGAAGAAAAAAAAAAAGGCTACCTACTTCTTTCTGGGCTAACCAAGATGCAAGCGGGGAACTCTAGTAATTACCCAGGGGTGTGCTCATTTCAGAAATTAGCAGATGAGAGAATGATGAATGGAGATTGTGCACTTTTCTATGCCTTGTTCTGATGTGTGCTAACTGTGTTTGGAGCACCCGGTGAGCTTGTCTGGATGCTCTCCCTAAGGATGGCTGTGTGGCAGGGAGGGAGGGATGGGAGCTGAGTGGCAGCAGCATCTCTTCCCCCACCCCCTGGGAGAATCGCTTCAGCTGAAGTCATTTGGTGTGTGCTGCTTTTTCCTGTGCGAGGATTAGGGACTAGGAGAATGGCTTTGTGAAGGAGGCTCGGAGAGAGGGAGCTGAAGAGAGGCTGAACAGAGGGGCCGTAAGACTTTAGCCTTTCATAGTTCTTTCAGTCAATTCATTCTGGGAGACCAATTGCATGCGATACGGCAGCTGGGGGTTTTGTTTTCCTTTCAGCTGTATACTGTAGGAGAAGCTGGTAAGGTTGTTTTTGATTTGTTTTGTTTTTTCTTCCTTGTTCTACTGTTCCATGATGCTATTGTAATTGCTTTATCCAAGTGACTGTTTGATGAGGAAGGGAAGTTGGTTAATGATGCTGAAGGTCCTCTGCATTGTCTCTGTTTTGTGCAGCTGCATAGTTTGGGGAGAGGGACTGTTTGCAGTAGAGGGGCTGGTTTCCGTTTCACAACTTTTTCTGTTATTTTTCCAAAGTTGTTTCAGCCTTTCTTTCAGTGAGGCTGGGAAAATAAGCAAATACACAGACCTGGGTGTTTAGAAATGGGTAAATTTATAGAAAGTGCAATTTGTTGAAAAAGCCTTTCCGCCAAAATCACCGTTTCAGATGTTCTGCCTTTGATGTTACCCGATTTGTCACTCTGCTGGATCAACTCCAAAACTAGGTTTTATGTGAGAACCTTCTCTTGCAAATCTTTTCTTCGTGTTTCCAGTAGGGACAAGATAAGTCCCTTGAACTGATAGCCAAAAAAAATGAAAATAAGATATATTTGTGGAAACTGGAAATATTTGAGGAAAAGAAAAATCCTAGGGGATCTCTGGAATTAAAAAATAAATGAAGGAGCATTAATTCTTGGCACTGATTTTTAGCAGAATATTTCTGATCAGTGTAATAGGAAGCATGTGGTTAGGTGGAGAACATAAATACTCTTTCAGAAGACATACAGGTGCATATCCTGTCTCCAAAGAGAGAGTTATTGGATTTATCCCCTTAGAGGAAAAATGGGAAAAAAAAAAAAGAAAAAAAAAACTAGAAGATGCTGGCTATGCTGTCCCTTTACCCTCTTCTTGTTATTTTTAGAATAGTGACTAGTGTTTATCGGAGTCTTTTATTTCCTTTCATATTATCGTGGGAAACTTTAGCTTGAATTGCTTGGACATACGTGAGCGCAGCTTGGGGCATACCATGTCTGTTCCACAGGCAGGCTATGAAAATCCTGCCTGTGACTCAGAAGAATTGTAAAGACCATAATCACCAACAAAAGTTTCTTTTGTGGTCATTGAAAAAATCACAAACAAGGTAAGGGGGAATGATTGACAATAGTTACACTACTGATTGACAGAGAATCAAAAACTTGGTCCATGACTTAGTGTGTTAGTTTTTTCAAGAAGTGTTGACCTTTTTCACTGTTATTCTGTTCTTTCTTGTGGACTATTCCCAAATTCCCCATTGAGGTTAGAATGTCTATTGAAAATGTGTCTTTGTAGTTACTGCTTATAGTCAGTTTGTCTCTTTACAATGATATGCTTATTTGTTGATGCTGAAACAAAATTGAGAGATGCATTGGAACCCAACCTCAATGGAAAGAATGTGTATTTATTGTATGCTTCACATGCTAAACTATTTATTTCAGCTACAGATTTCACTCTTATGAAGTAATGAAGTGCCACATCCAAATCCTGCAAATTTATACTTGCAGTTCTAGCTGTTAATAATGGAAGGCCCAAGGATATCAATGTGGTTACTCATGTGAGTAAAGATTTAGAGACTCATTTCCCATGCATGAATGAAATGGTTTGGGAAATGCACAATTACTGTGGTTCTCTTTTGGCTTAAAAGCAAAAAACTCCATTAAAATAACCACTAATGACGTTACACAGAGAGGCCTAAGGACAGACAAATTCAATTATTTGAGAATGTGGTGGTAGACACTTGACGGCAGTATTTCAAGAACCATGGTATAACTGTTCTTCTCGAGCTTCTTAAGTCTTAAAAACACAGGAAACATAATTCATCTCTTTGTGCTGCATTGCAAGATATGGCCATGACCCTTGAAATACCATCACAGCTATGAGTTACTCCTTCCTATGAGAATAAAAGTTAATTTAGTGTGGTCTTTATCACACAATCTCCCCCTTCTCCAGAATTGTCAGTTATGGCAAATGACCACAAACTGACATTTCAGGTTAGGCTTCTCCTGGTTTTTTGTAGATAAAGGTAGTATCTCCAGCTTGCAGAGTTTATTACTTTCTAATCCTTAGTTTTATTACAAGCAAACAAGGCAAGATGTGTTCCCAGGTTATTGATATACCAGTTAAGGTTCCTTAGTTTCATAATGGAGAAATTAATTTGGTTCAGTGTTTTTGAACTGTTCCACACCATCCCTTAGTTTGCAGAGCTAGAGATGTATTTCCTGCTACTTCTTTTGTAGTTTTCATGAATTAAATATTTCCAAATGTGATTTTGAAGAAAAAACGGGCGTCTAATTTAAAAGAATTCACAACTGATGTTATACATATGCATGTGGATGGTAAAGGACCTACACTATTGTTGTTGTGCAACAGAGCCCTAAAATTAACTGCCTGAAATAGAAAAGTTGCTATCCCATCTTTCTTATAAAGCAGAAATACATTTCGTATGGCTATTATTGTTTGAAAAAGGGCCTATAATTGTAAATTAAAGAGCACCACTAATATTGCATTTACTCATAAAGAAGTAAATCTTGACTGTAAATGTCTTCTATTAAGTTAAAAGCAGAACAAAATTAATTCCAAAAGTGGAGGGAAACGCATATAAATAAACTCAACATCCATTTACTCATAAAATTAGAACAATGTAAACATATTCCAGCAGTCATTACCTACTGGCTATGTATCACAACTAGAAGGTTTAGGTGGATCCACTGCCTCTTGAAACTCACACAATTCTGTAAAAGAAATAGTGAGTTGGAGCTGCCACACCAGTGCTGTGCTATAATTTGGTGATGTTATTGTGGTCTTTGTCATCTCTTTTAGTCTGGATGTCACAGAAAGACCTTTTAGTTCAAAATATAAAATTAAATTTATGTGTTTTCCATACTATATACATACTTACATGTGCATGCATAAACATTACAGGCAATATTTTTGCAGATTGTTTTCAAGCTTGTTTTGTTAGTATTGTCTTGTCCTCTTGCTTTTATCACTGAAAGAATTCTTGTTTGACCAGAATTGTAAAGAGACATGCTAACAACATGCATCTTCTGTGCTAACTACTTTCTATGCTCATCATTTCACAGAGGATTCACAAAGCCCACACTTAGAGCTCATGACTGCCCATCTTCCCAGAATTAACTGCCTGAAGTGAGTGTCACCCTAAGCCCAGCTAAACACGATGTAAGAGAGCTGTGCTTTTCTTATCCTTAAGTGGAAGAAAAAACATCTGGGCTGTCATGGGAAACTGCATTTGTACAAACAGTAAGCAGATGGAGGTCCAATCAGGTGAAACAAAACAGAAAATGTAATTTCCATTTGATGTAAACCAAGATCTTGAGCGTTGCTTTAAGTTTATACTTTTTAATTGTAAAGTAGTTATACTTTTTAATTGAAAGTAGTTAGATGCTAATTCATTAATTTTTTACTCATGAAGTAACAGAGCATTTTGGTCCCTTCCAGGCCAAACCGTCCTATGAATATAGAACAGGCTTAGTGTTTTCATTGTATTTATTTGAACACTAGTACTGGTTTCTAAGTATATCTAAGCAGTTTTTAAAACCTCTTGATGAAATTCTGAAAGACTGCTGATACATCTTTGTTGTTCACATTCTCCAGCACCTTAGAAGCATGCAGTGTATTCCATGGCTTTGGATTTTTTCTAAAAATCCCATGTAAACAGAGAAATTTAAGTGCTAAATAGGACACCATCTGCAGTACCACTTGAGCACAAGAAAAGTGGGAGATTGTAATGATTAATGGCTGAGGTTTGCAAAGCTCACAAGCATCCCACTACCTTCCCAGAATGTGCTTCAATGATATATGTCTATATCCCTTCACCTTTGAAAAGCTGTAAGATTTTCAAGTATGTTTTCTCCTCTGGCTGGATCTAGGAGATATCATTCATCTTAGAAACCTTAATTTTATAGAAAAGCAGTTTCCATGTCCATGATGAACTTCCGCGGTTCAAGAGATTGACTTGTAGTTCATTGTAAGTTAAAATACAGCCCACATGGTGTGGCAGACTGGGCGGGATGCTGTCTGTCAAGGTTTCATAGTTGATGCAGAATGAAATTATTGAGACGTATGGTCTTATCCAATTAAAACTCTGACTGAAATGTTAATGGTCTTTTGGCTAACACTTTGAGAAAGACCACCAGTGATTTCCTTAGGGGAAAGAACTATTAGCTTCCAACCGTACCTGTGTCTGTCCAAGCCCAGTACATTATTAGCTGACATCTATGTAGATTTGTAAGAGCTTTTGAAGTTTTCTGGATTATGTGCAGACAGAAGAGATAGATTATTTTTACTTTCATGAACCAAAGTATCGTACTTCAGCACCAAATAAAGGAAGTTAAAGGTCAACCTGTCAGTCAAAACTCATCTACATTAGAAAAATATGTGAAGCTTTTTTTTTTTCTTCACTAGTCCATGTTATCCAATGCAGCCAGCTGTAGAAGTGATGTAAACTGAGACTTCGGGTCTACAAGGGCTTTGAGGGCAAATGAAGGAAAAATGAATTTTGTCTGCCTCTGCACTTCTTCCAAAGTAGTTACAGTAGGCACATTTGTGGAGATGAGAGTTAATGTTAGAACTTGGATCACAATTTTAACGTCTGTTTTACCCCAAGTTCAGCTGATCAGATTTAGTCAACTACCAATTAATTGCACTTTGTGACCTATTTTCTTCAAGGTTGTGGAAGAGATGAACATACCCTGTTTATACAAGTGTAGTGTGCTTCAAAGAGACATAATTTGTCTTTTGGAAGTTCTTTTTTGCTGTTTGCTGTTCCAGGCATTAAATTAGAACTTAGCAACTTAGGTTGCTAATGCCTTTCATAAGATTGTTTCAATACTCTGATCCTTGTTACAATCTAAGTTAAATTGTTTGGAAAGATGGTTTTGAAATGTCAGGAGATGCTGCAAATGACATTCTGAGAGCCAGGAGTATGTACAGTACAACTTGGGTGCAATTAATTTCCAAATAGAATCTTAAAGTTGGTCAAATGTCCACAGGTGATTCATCTCAAATGACAGCTGATACCTATGGTTCAATTCAGTTGCCCACACAGAGGTATATAATGCCATTACAGATGGCATTCAAGTACCTTGAAACATCTATACGAGACCAAGAGGTAACACAGGACATGTGGACACATGATGTTTCTGGAGAAGTGGCTCTTCCTGGGCATCTGAAATAATGCTGGGCATCTATCCATAGGCATCTGAATAGGGAAGCCAGCTTGGCTGACCAATAGCTCTTCAGGTTCTACTACTCATGTTGACTGGATGAAGTGACAATTTGTACAGCTCCCAGCCCTATTTAAATGGCTGATGAATTTTTACATATTTTTAATCTTGAAGAAAATGAGATGAGTTATTTATGGACCAAAATTAAAATGTTCCTGTCATTATGGTAATAGGAGGAAGAAGGAAAGCAGGAAGGAAGGGGAAATGTATACTTGTCCTATCTTCTGAAGGCACCTGCTTTGAATGCTGAAGTTAGGACATTAATCAAGATAAAGCATGATAAATATGTGAATTATTCAAATTTTGGAAAAATCCCTAGATTAGGGAAAATGAAGTCTCCTTGTGTTGATTGAGGTGGCCTTGGTAAGATGCTGAGCTGGTAACATTTTAGGACTAGTTGATAGGCATGCATCAGGCATGCTCATTATAACTCTGGTTATGTGTGAATATGACACACTTTCTGAGGTTATTTGAGGTTCTGTTAATATGTGTTCAGACTAAAAGATTGTACTCAACAATTCTTTTTAAGAACTCTGGTCTTCTGTTCAATTAATCTAATTTTGTATAGCTGCTATCTCATATGATTTGAACTGACTTCAAAGGGTACCTGCCTCTCTTCATCAACTGCGTAGGACTATTGCTTCAGAAAATAATCTGAGGGAAGTAAGGCTTTCTTTTTTTTATGTACTGCTTACATCCTTTGCTGAGATATCTTTATGCATATTTATAGTGTTTGTCTAATATATCTGTGTGTATTTTGAAACAATATACATATACACTCCATCACACCATTCTTTTGTGTGTACCAGAGCATAATTTCCCCAAATGAACAATCTAAATTACACATCCAGTTATTATCTGTTTTGAGGTCCATAAACAGAGCTCAGATGGCTGGACAATTGTATAAGAGAGACCACCAATTTACATGTTAATCAAACATAGTCTGATGGACCATGATTAATGTTAGGCTCAGTCAACATCTTAATTAATCAGATGCACATCATGGGACATTGGTGCCAGTCTTCTCACCCCTGAGAGCATTTCCAAGCAAGTATAAGTTCCTCAATAGCTGTTTTCCATAGCATTGTTAAAACTAAGACCTTAGTAATTGCTCTAATGATAGAAGTTATTTTAAAACTGTTTAGCTTAGAGCTGAATACTTGAGGTAGCACCATATCTTCATCAGAAGGCAGAGCCTGGCCAATTAATTACTGGTTTAAGGTGTGATATTAAATAACAGATTTGTACCAAAAACATATTGAGCACATACTATGTTTTTTAAGATTATTTTATCTGATTGATTAGTTCCACATGTCCACAGCTCCAGGAATCTGTCCACGGGAGCCCACATGGAATCAGGATAAGCACAATTTAAGTATGCCTTTGTAGTTGAGGAACCTGCTGAGCAGGACTTCATCTCTCCTTACATTGTCTTTCCTGATACTTTGTTTAAAGGATTGCTGGACTGCAGCTAATTTATTTTACTAGTAAAAATCAACTTTCTCCATGTAGATATGTTTAAAAATTCTTTGAATACTATCAAATATTGTTTTTAAAAGCTAGCATGTCTGAAGACCAGTTCCCAGTGAGATTAGGAGATATTTAGAATTTTTGCATGTTTGATTCCTTCCTGTACATCTTTTACTGCTGCAAAATTTGCATGGTGATATTTAGATGGAAATATTCAGTGTGTATTTATTTTAATTTTCATTTTTAAAAGGAAGATCTTGTTATGAAATGTTTGATTGTAGTTTGAAGATGAAACGTGAAACTCTACTACCTCTCTGGCAATAAATGTTCCTGCTGTCACAAGAATGTAGAAAAGTGCAAATAACAAGCATGCAGTTGGGCAATTCTGTCCTTGCTGTCATGATAGTTAGTGTTAGAGCTGCTTGTGGTGACGAGGAGAAAAACATCTGTGTGTTTTTTGGACTGGGCTGCTGAGCAGAGCAGGCAGCAATTTCTGACCTTATAGTATCTTCAGGCATAACGCTGTGATTTTCTGCTTGATTTGTGAAGAGAGGTATGAACTGTATTTGGGGACCAATACCAGTCACTGAATGAGTGTCAGATGCTACCCTGGCATTCCACCCAGGAAACTGGTATCAAAGCCTCCAAAATAGGAAGTCTTCCCTCATTACTGAAATAAAGATTCCCTGAGATCAAAACCACTTACAAATTACAGATCTCTCTTGCCAAAACAGAGATAACTTATTAGTGGAAAAGACTCAGGATGCTTCCTTGGTCTATTTGCCTGCCAATGCCTTGTTATTTCTTACATCCTTTCAAAGGCTTCATTATGTTCAATCCATCCTTGCAGACTGTAGCAGCAGTCTGGCCTCTAATTTAGAGGATTATTTTCTTGGTATTAAATGTTCACTTAATGCTTCTGTTTGTATTACAAATCATCCTACTCCCTTCAGCTAAGGTCACTCAACAAAAATACTCTGTATATAATTATAGAAAAATTTTTACTATATTTCTGAACATTCTGTAAGTTTCAGATGAATGGAAGAATTTCTGTTGAATCTGTTTGTGAAAAGCCAACCTTTAAGGTTACTTAAGCACTAAAGCTTGCTATCCCAAAATGATACTTTCAGACTTTGAAATGCAGAGCATTATAAATTGCCTTATCAAAATATTTTAGGCTAAAAATTAATAATTGTAATCCTCAGGGAGCCAAATATTAAAAAAAAAATAATTAGTGGCTATCTGCAGTTGCCATACTGCTTTTATGTGGATGCTACCAGTTTTTCTTACCCTAAGTACAAAGAAATCAATAAGTACAATCTTTATTAGCCACTGAAGTTACGGTAGTCCGTAGATGTCATGTGGTAAGTGCAAATGGCTGGATGAGTAACATGACTATATCTAGAAACACCCAGTTTTTGATGACTGAAAAACATAACAGAAAGTAACTTATAAATGACACCTATAAACACTGATTCTTGAGGTGGTTTTGATATTTGAATTTTGATTATTTTACCTTTATTTTAGCTACAGATGTTAGCTCTAGAATCTCTGCTCCCTCTTAACTCCAGTAGGAACCTTTTCCAACAGCAGGTTGTAATTTCAGGCTTACCTTCTCTGGAACAACAGTGGTGATAACTGTTGCTTGGTCTCTGTTCTGTCTTTTGCTTGATTAATATTAAGATGTTTTCTATTATTACTCATTGTTTCCTTATGATATCCATCCTGGATAACTAATTAACATGAGGTTTTATTATTTTATGCTAACTCCCATGAATCAAAATGCTAAATAGTTTCATAGTTATTCCCAAAGAATAAGTCTTCTCATCCATGACTTCTAGAATTTTCTGTCTTTCTCCATTGCAGCATAAGCTCAAGGACTTGGATTTAACCCACAATTGCAACATTTAAAAACAAGTGAGATAAGTGTCTCCTTTAATGATTTTAAATTGGCATCATTATGATATTAAAGTCTGCAGACCTATCTTGACATTTAAAGAACATGAATTTCCACCCCTACACAGACAGAGTGCAAAAGTTTTTGAACAGGAGAAACATCCGGAAGATTTAATTACTGCTTGAAATTAAAAGTTAACAGGAAAAAGTGTTTAATTTATAACCTGTTTTTTCTCTGGAAGGATCAAACTGCAGCTCCTATTTTGGACAGTCCTAGAACATTACTTTCCTAAGGTGTTTTTTGAGTTCTTAGATTAGTTACTGAATTCAAGTGCCTGCAATTGAAAAGCAAAGCAAAATACTTAGATATGCTGAACTGACAGAGCAGAGCTTTCTTAAGATACTTACTTTGCAATCTTAAGTGCAAACAACTGTTTTTATACAGTATCACAATTTTCAGTTTCAACACTTACAATGTAAAACCTAAACATATCTTGTCACACACAGAATTCATTGTTGATGTGTCTCAATTAAATGTCATCCTTCCAGAAGTATTCAAGTAGTAAGACTGTTATTAACTTGCACTTACACTGTGTTTCTCAGCATAAGGAAATCCATACAATGTGCTCCCACTTTACAGAAAGGAAAACAAAGGCAGAGGTTCTGTGTTTTGATCATGATCTTGGTATTTCTGAGACAAAGTCTCTAATGTTTGTGATGAGAACACTGGCCACCTTTCACAGATGATCCCCTCTCCTTGATGAGATGTTCTCCTGGAATGAGTCCCAGGGAGATGTACTGGAGGAGCAGGTGGGGATTTGCTGAAAAGAAGACATGGCTATTTGAACACTACTGTAGTCATTAACAATGCAAGCCATTAAGCTTGAACATACACAGATAGTAAATATTTATGTGACTGGTGATCTAGCTGGAAAAAGTGGAAAATAGGACAAAAATGCCTATGTTTTAATTTTGTTTCAGATGGGTACCTGAGTCCTTCTGTTATGCTATTTCTGTGTTGCTATTTTTCTATAGTTCTGTAGGATTGGGAAATGCTACAAATAATTTTTAAATTTTTAAGGTAAAATCACAGCTGAGAAAAAGCAAGCCAAGGAAAAACAACCATATGTTGTCAATACTGTTCAGTGTGAAAAACGTTAATACTAATTTTTTTTAATTTGGTAATCATTACTGGGCTTTATGATCTTTCCAGATCACTACAAAAGACATTCTGTATCTTGATGTGTCTCTATGAATTTGAAAGATGGGAACTCCATAGGGGATGCTACTGTTGGTTTTAAATTTACATCATTGTTTCCCTTCATTCATTTCTGCAGAATACCTGCACTGTCTTTTAAAGTGGGAATTGCCTGGGGTGACAAATCGAGTCTTTACACCTGACACCATGTGAGCCTATAAATTAGTTACAGGCTAGCAAGATGGAGTCCTAAGTGTTTCTGTTTCTCATAGAACAAGCCAGCCTTGGGGTCACTCACCAAAGAATGAAAAACCTGAAGTAAATAAAGACTTGTAAATAAAGAATGCAATTAATTATTTACATATTTGTGCGTATTTGCCATTAGCCTCTTTAGAATTTGAAGTCCTTATTCTGGTAGATTTCCGTTTCCCTTCTGATTCTAGCTGCTGAAAATAGGATTCAGTCTGGAAATAAATGTAATGCAAACTGAGTTAAAGCAGGGCTATATGTGTTCATAGCTTTTAGTCTTTTAAAGGAACCAAACACTAAGCTATCTTATTTCAAAGCTATGATAGTGTAGAATCACCAGTAGTATCTGTGCCATTGTTCACATGGAGGTTTATTATTCCAGTGCATTCATGGCCAGGACGAAACAAATGAATTATTAAGTGCTGTAGGTGATTTATTTATGTATGTATGCCGCTGTTACAACAAACAGTAGAGCAAAATCTTGCATCCTAATATGTCTCCCATGGGGAAATTTTAATGTCATTCAGCCAGGTGCAGCTTCTACGTGGTTATTTTCCATTCATTGCCATCCACCTATCCATCATAATGCCCTGAGCAGTTTTCATCCATGAAAACTCCTTGCTATAGAAATATGGAGTCTTTGTAAATAAAGACTGGCACTCCTAAAGGGAATAATACAGACTTCCAGGAATGCTGATATATTTAATATCTTTTAAGGCCTGAAAAGTATATTTCTCTAATAAAATATTTTAAGATCTTTTTGTTCTGGGAAATTTCTTTTCCATGGCAGGTGACTTTTACAGGTCGTCTCTGGCTACAAAACTGCTATGGGATTTCAAATAGATATGATATGATACAGGTATTGTTTAAAGATTACTCCAAGGCTAATGCCCTTCCCTGCCTCCCCCAATCTCTGAGTAGTTTTAAAGCATCAAGGCCACAGATACAAACACCAGTTCTTTCATATGCAGAGACAAAGTACTGTGGGTGGATGTACGTGTGCAGGTTTGGTTGTAGCCTTTGGGAGTTTTCTGCATGTATCACCCCTTTCATGCTTGTTATGGCTCAAAGCATATTATAAGGAAATACATGAGACACTACTAGTCCAGGGATCATTTGGAAAGGTTGAAAAGATATTTAGATGCTTAGAAGATCACACAGTGTTTTGAAAAGCAGAGTTTGATTTATTAAGAAAAGTAACAGTGGCCAGAAATATTGATATTGGTATTTTTATTTTCCTACTTCTTTTGTCTCTTAACACCCACAAAAGATGCCTCAGAATTTTTAACTTCAGCGTTTTTAACCCACTGTCCTAAATCCATCGACTTTTTCTTTTCCAAAAATTTTTTGAGCATCCAGCAAAGCCTTGGTATTAGGTCTGAAAAACAAAATGCCATCTCAGCCACAGCCATAAACTTTAATCTGGTCATGTTTGACTTCACATGCAATTGTTTGAAGGGGCACTCCTAACCAGCTAAGTAAGGTAGGCAAAATTTTCCAGGTGCTTCCTTAAGGCAACCTGTGTTGCCAGAGCAGAAATTTCTGGCTCTTTCTCTGTTCAGTCAGGACTTGTGGGTGTTTGATGCAGCACAGCTGACAAATCATAAGGGAGTTTAAATTCAGGAGAAATATGGTCTTAACTCACTTAAGCAAAGCACACCCTAGGGAGTGCTTCCAAGATATTGGAATGCTCCTATGCAACTTCTTGCCAAGACCTGGGTAAATCTTCACATACTCCCCTAACTCAAATCTATGTGTATCAAGCAGAATGATCCTGCTCTCTTTTTAGGGAAAGACCATTAAAGGACAATGAACAGGTCTCTATATAGTCCCTACATTTCTGCTTGTTCATCATGGAGAAGAGAATACTACAGGGAGACCAGTAGCCTGCCAGTACCTGAAGGAGGCCTAAAAGATAGCTAAAAAGGACTTTCTGGAGTGTCATGTAGCAACAGAAAAAGAGGGGATGGCTTTAAACAGGAAGATGGGAGATGCAGATTAGAAATCAGGAAGGAAGTCTTAAATATGAGGGTAATGAGATGCTGAAACAGGTTTCCCAGAGAAGTTATGGATGTCTCATCCCTCCAAGTGTTCACGGACAGGTTGTATGGGGTTTTAAGAAACATGGTTTAGTGGAAAATTTCTCTACCTATGGCATAGAGGTTGGAACCAGATTATCTTTGCAGTCCCAAATCTTCACCATTCTGTGATTCTATGTTTTGACAGTGCCTGTCTGCAAGAGAAGTCAAGAGGGCAGGTAATGAATGTCTTAGTTAAAATGCTGGTAGCATTGCCTGTGCAATTATCCTTTTTTAAAAAAGGTAACATATAGATAAGAAATGTGGTTAGTGCTTTATTGATACCTGCCCTACCAAACAGCAAACAGATGTGGCAAATGGGATAGTTTGAGGGTTGTCTTCAGAAACAAAGATTTTTATATTCCCTTCTGCGTAAAGGAATTGTAAAGCCTGAGCTAAAGCTGTGGTGAATGACAAAGAATCAAAAGGCTATTTAAAGCAACAGGTATTTAATCAGAAAGTCACTGTATTTTATCCAACTTCCCCTGCAACTGCTCTGCAGAGGAAGGGAGCTTGCAGCAACTGTTTCAGCTGTAGCAGGACACATTTTACACTCCAGGAGCTCCCTGCCTAGACTGCAGTGAGCACAAGGGGAGGTCTTTTCTTACCTGCAGAGGATGGACAGCTTTCAAAAAAAGTATTGACCTCCTACCGGGCTCCATCTCTTTCACAATCACAATATTTTAACTTAATAATCATAACATGTTAAGGACAATTCTGCATTCCTTTCCTCTAGCCTCTGGCTTTCAAATCATGGGGTTATATTCAGGTCAGACTGTCAGCTCTCTCTCTGCAACAGTCTAAAGGCTAAATCCCTTTTAAAAAGAAAATAAATCTTCAGTTCTCACATAATGACTTGGTATCTGGAGCTGAGGCTTCACATAAAAGATCAAATAGCCTAAGCCCTGTGATAGAACTGTAAGGAAAGGGAACTCTTCATTATCCCATATAGTAAGGTCTCAGATATGGTATTAAAATGGACCAAAAGGATTCCTTCAGTCTTTGAATCTTCCCAGAGACAGATGACCAAGGATATAGACTCTGTGACAGAGGCTGGCACAGCTTCCATGCTGTTTGTGTCGGTGATTGTCACTTGTGCTCCAGAGTCTTACGTTGTTGCAGTTGCTCCTTCAAGTATTACATGGGTTTAAATTGTTTGATTGTGGCATGCAAAGTGGTAACATGATGTAGAAATTAATGACACACAAATGGGGGGAAAAACTGATTATGAGTAGCTGCCTGATATTAAACTCCTAGAAAGACTGAGAAAAGCAGAATAGTAGGAGCTATGCAGAGACCAGCTCGTTGTCCTTTTGACACACTTTCCTTAAAAAGAGAGCAGGATTATTGTCCTATTTGGACCAAACTATGAGCTCATCTTAGCCTGCATGCCCTTCTCCAACAGCTGCAGCTCTCTTCCAGCAGCCTCTGTGCCTGTGCTAATGGGATAAAAGCATTTCCATGTGCTCTTTTCATTCAGAAAGCGTACATCTCTTCCCACAGCCTCCAGTGTATCCTTCTACCCCTGAAACAGATTCAACTATTGAAGCCTGTTAAGTTTAATTATTGCTAAGATTCTGTAGGGAAACAAAATGTTATGGCTACTTTTAAGCTGTCTCAAAACAGGTATATATAAATCACAAGAGTGCAATTACTTAGGGAAAATTCAGAAGCCATAATAAAGCAGTAACATGCACCGAAGAGTGATCATAAAACTTACATGGTGGTCTATGTGGTTGCAAAACTAACTGTGTATGCAGGGGTTTGTAGTTTCTGGCTTAGTGACTATCTTTCCTTAGAGAGGGCCTCTCACTGTCAGGAACTGCACAGGGCAAACTCACAGCAATGAGGTGAGTTATGGTGACATGCCAGAGCACTACCTGCTGTTCCAGGCTTTCACAAACAAGCCTATGAACATGTAGATTGCTGCTGAGATAACTCTGTGCTTTATCCTGAAAAATTGTTAAATCCCTATGATTTCAAATAAAGTCAAGAGGAAGAGCTTGTCTTCAGACCTTTTACCAACCACGTGCAAACCAAAATTTTACGTAGTCTTTTTGTTTGTGAGAATACAGGGTGAGGTACATATGGGAACATCTTCCCCATTTTATATATATATGTATCTGTACATACTATACCCCTGCTGTCCCTCTGCTATACTTCACCAAGCACAAAGATTTCTGATGCTGAGAAATCTCTATTATGCATTGATCACTCAGTGGACATCCACTCTTTGATCTGAATGGAACTTTTTGTATATACACACACGCATATATATATATACATGTATTCACATTTAACAAGGCAGCATCTGCTCTTCCTCTATCCCCCTCCTTTGTCTAATACAAATAATATTGTTTTCATTAAGTTATGCTATAGCAAAACAGCACTATAATAAAAAGTAAATATTTCAGACTAACTTGAAGGGCTGTGCAAAAAAAAGAGAACTAATGTGTGGTTGGTCTTACAGAGGAGCTGCAAAAAGAAATATCTTTCCTTCTTCCAAACAGACTCAGCAGCAAACAAGCATCACTATGCTTTTAAAACAAAAAAACAAAAAAAAGTTTGTTGAGAAACAACCACCTAATAAAAAACAGAAGCAGTGGTTTTCTTTCAGTTTTGCATGAGCTACATGTTCTTAGCATTGTCATTTTTATTATTGAGCTATTTCAGTTTTCTTCCAATGCATAATAACATTGCTCTCCCTTCATGTATAAAATGGAGATGCTCTGAAATGTTTCTTATAAGGGGATGGAAAATTGGTTTTTTATCGTGTTTTGTGGAGGATGCTGCACCTGGTATCGTGGTTGGAAAAGCTGAATTATTGCTCTTTCTCATGGAGATGGGACTGTTCGTTAATGCCTGTGGCAATGTACATCCTAGAGGCTTGTCCTCAAGCCTGAGCTCAAGCAAATGCTGATAAATTCCAGCTTCTAATCAAACATCTTCCAGAAACATTAACATTTGCTAAATAATCAAGTTTTCTTCTTCCTGTTGCACATAATGGACATTTTTAACATTGTTTGCTGTTTTTTCAACAAAGCCTAACAGACGGCCATTGCTTCTAATGAAGTAATTATATTACCTAACCATTTATTTAAGAAAGAAAACGCTTGGGCTTGACTTTTCACTCTCATACCTTTTGATCTCTCTGAAGCATATGTTTCCTACTAATGACCCTGATGACCAAGACAGAAAAAATTTAGCTTAAAAATCCATTGCCTGTTTCAAAGCAAAGGATAGCTATTTCTTTTGGTATTGTTTCTTAGCTTGGTCATCCTCTCTTTTTGTAAAATCAAAAGCTTAATCCAAAAGTCTACACAGAAATGCAGAGCTCTAAGAGTCAACTATCAGAGTAATGTGGTATATCTTTAATGCTCAGAAACTTCCTCTTCTCTCTTCTCCTTGATCTACCCATAACCTGTGGATGCAATTGCTTAAAGGATTTTGTGCCAGTAATCTCTGGGGGCATCTTCTTCATGTGTTTTTAGAATCACAAAATTGTCTAAGTTTGAAGGGGCCTTTCAGATCACTGAGTCCAACCATCAACTTAGCAGTGACAAAAATGATCACTAAACTATATCACTAAACATAATGTCTGTCCATCTCTTAAATATCTCCAGCGATTGTGCCTCAGCTACTTCCCTGGGCAGCCTGTTCAATGCTTGATAACCATTTCGGTGTAAAAACTTTCACTAATATCCATTCTAAGCCTTTCCTGGCACAATTTGAAGCTGCTTCATCAGTTACGTGGGAGAAGTGTCCAACCCACATCTCTCTACAATCTCCATTCAGTTTTTTGTCGATTTGGTGACATTGTTGAGCTGGTGACATACTAAGCCAGCTGGTAAGTATTATTGAGGTATTACACTGAGAGATACACTAGTTTCAGGAGCCTTATGCAGTGGGAACTAGCCTCTTAAAAATAGGGTGAGTTTAAATTACCAGGTCCAGTGGTTGTCCAGACAGATATATCCTTGAGAACTGCCTGCTGGTGAGGTTAGTCTGCTCTCCAAAGCACAGGTTTGTCCTGCTGAGAAGCAGAGTGCCCTATGAAAACAGGCGTGCTGGGAGTGCTCAGGAGCACACTGGCAAGATGCGGTGTTCCTATAGCATGCTCCCGCCTGTGCATGTGAATGGCAGAGTGAGAACAGAGACTGCTCACATTCAGAATACACTTGATTCCTAAACATTTCAAGAAAACTATGTGGCCTTTGACACTGATGACATGCCATTGATTGGTAATAATAGCATGCCTGAACTTTTGCTAGAAAAATAAGCACATGCCTCAATAATTCCCACACTCCTAAGTCAAATCACCACAACATGGTATTAGTGCCAGGGCTGATGAAATGCAGAGAAATAGTAAAACCTCAGCTGAATAAAACTTTTTCTCTGTTGAGAGGTCTTTTTTATGAGCCTGAAAATAAGAACAATAAGATGTCAGCTAGACATCCATCAGCACTGCTGCTCTTGGACACAGATAGGGGCGACAGGATGCTCTTGCTGTCCCACCCTTTTCATAAGTGTTGAGATATTACACAAAGCTGCTGATGCTTTGCTGAATTATTATGACATGCAGTTTCATTAACTACTCTTAAAATAGAGGAAGCATGAGTAAGGGGAAGAATTTACTGAGTTAAGATAGAGGAATTCCTGTAAGGAAATACTATGAATAGATGAGCTCAGTCTGAAGGCTAGTTTGTATTGCTTTTGTTTTTTCTATGATGAATAATATCTGCCTCCATGAGGAGTTCAATTACTTTTAGGTTTGATTGTTTTCTGAGCATGCAGGTAAGGACTTGGGCTGTTCACACCAACGTACAACTGACTATTCATAAAGGGGAAAATAGAGGGATTTATGCCAAAATTCCCCCAGTATTTACTATTCATATAGCTAGGAAGAAATAACAGAAATCTTTAAGTGCAGAGAAGGATAAAAGTTCATTTTGTTATGATGAAATATAGGTTTTGTGTTAATGTTGGAATACACAGTAATTAATAGAATAATAGTGTTTCCACAGACTCACTGTATAAGAGGCAGCTGCCCTGGTATTTAGCTAATTTCTCTCCTGCCTGTACATGACATTCAAAACTGCATTGCTTTTTTGATACAAAGCTTCAGTGTTTGGGTTTGTCAGATACCTCTTCTGAAGGCAAGCAAAAAGTATGGGTTAAATCAGGAAAGACAGAAGGAATATGAAAATGAGGAAGACAGATTAATGTCTGCATACTTTAAGTGGAATGGCTTGGTTTTTCCCGAGGCTTATGTGAGGTTTTTGCCCCCCTTATGCTGATTATCAGGATATCCTGTTGCTACAGGCTAATATGGAATGCACCCTGCTTTAACGGTCAGAGTTCAGTAGTTTCATCGTATTTTCACAAGCAGAAAGCTTGTCCTTTACAAAATTTTTTCTCCCAAGGGCCCAGGCTTATCCTGGGAAAAAATGTATCACAAATTTTAAGTATGCAAACTCCTGTGGACTTTAAAAATTGAACTCCATAAAAATTGCAGCATGGAGACCACATGGTGGCAGTTTTGCTGGGGCATAAAGCATAATATAGTGTATTCCTGGTATGTACCAATCATGGACATCTTTTGCAGTCATTTAAAGACAGAAAAATCATTGCTGTTTTGAAACAACGCTGGATTCTTCTTGCATGTAGAAATCAGCTGTATGCATTAGAAAGTAGAGTTTGCATCAAATCTTAGGAGTGAGAGGAAGGTATTTTACAATGTTATAGATGGCGTTATCAGCAAGAATCAATGGTATAGTGCACTGACTAATCAATCATATAGTGCACTGCACTATATGTTTAGGGTTTTTTAAATTTGTTTTAGATAGAAATGCTAAATTTGGAATGAATGTGCAACCAAAACTGGAAAACTTCAGGTTTTCCTTGCACAAAGGTTTTTTTGCAGTGCTTACAAAGGAACCGGTGTCCTAGACTGTCTCGAAGGAAGCCCACCCAGTGTTCCCGTTTCTTTCTGTGGCACCGCAGCTGGCGAGCTGGCGGGCCGGGAGGGAAAGGAGCGGCCGGCAGGGGCTGCTGTGGACCCGGTCACGGTGGCCACTGGGCTGGCTGCTCCCTCAGCCTCGGTCTCCCCTCTCAGCATCCGCTCTCCGGTTGGTTGTTCCTGTTGTCAGCTGTATGAAATTGATAACATCAGTAAATAGCCACGGAAAAGTCAATCTCAAAGCAATCCCTTACTACAGCCGACATTCCCCCTGATTCCTCCTTAGTCGTATATGAGAAAAGTTTCAGGGGAGTGTTTTCCTGAGAAGTGTCTCCTCTGATAGCTTTTCCAATTTTTGTATGTTCATGAGTTATTCTTCTTTATCATAAATGTGCATATTTTTGTAGTAAACCGACACCTCTTTCTCTTTTCTCTCCCATTTGTCACCCCATCCCCTTTTCCTTGCTCATTCTTACAATCATCTGTAAATCCCATGAGTGCCTAAGTACTGAGATCAGTGACAGAATCATCACAGATGACAGCTCTCTTGGTAACTAGAGGGTAACTCCCTGGTGACCAGGTTGACTACCCTGGTAAACAAGAGGTGAGATGTTTGGGAAGAGATTTCCTTAAATACATTCCTTAAATACAGTTGATTTTTACAATCACCTTCAAAACTTTCCAACTCAGGTTCATGTGTGCTAGGGATCTAGAAGGCAACAAAAAACATTCTTGTACTTCAGAAAGGAACCCAACTACGAAGTGAGTATGGATGGGTTATTTTGTGAATAACAAGAGTGGTGACTGTAGAACGAACACCACAGTTTTACCTTGTCTGACTACAGTATAAAAGTGCTCCTTGCTGAATGCTTATCATTGTATTCACAGATTGACTTCATATGTGCCACATGTGCTTATTGTTGTTGCATTGTGGTTTCAAGCTTTTATGAAGTGATAAGCCACATATTAATAGTTTTAACAGAAGGTGCTCTAGTTGTTAACATGGTAACACCTTGCAAGGACAATATGTTATGTCCATTTTTGGCTCTAGAAATAAGCAACATTCTGTGCTTCAAAACACATAAGGAAAGGGCCTAGTTAGTACTTAGATCTGCTTAATGTATTATCTCCCATAAATTCTTAGCCTCCTGCTCAGTCCTGCTGTAAAAATTTGCTGCCTCAGACTGCAAAAAATTACTTCATTTCCCAGGAATCTCTTTGGGTACAGTCTGTGAGAGTGGATCTGGAAGTTGTGAGCACTTTTGCTCTTGCTTAGTCCTCCTCCAAACTGAACTGATTACTAACACTGGTAAAGCAGCAGGTGTTCATGCAAGTTTTTATCCTAGCTTGGAGGAGTCTATTTTTTCGCTGATTTACAGTCAGGTAATCAGTAGCATATAGATGAAATTCTACTGACATTTAACTCAGTAAAAATGGTGCTGTTACTACTTTAAATAAGCTTTGTAGGACTACACAGTATGACTGCAGCTGATGTCAATGAAAAATTTCAAAACTAAGTACCAGGTATATAATGGTCACAGTGGCCCAAAGAAATTTTAAAAATTGTGTTTTGATAATACTAAAAATTAGAGAGCTTTGTTGATGTTTAGATTCTGGATATCTTAATACACAAGGTAAAATTATAAGAAGTTAGAGTGTTAAAACTTTCCTTTAGTTGCATCACAAAGGGGGCAGATAAGGATGAAAATATCAAATTTGATGTCTTTACAGTCTTTACAGTCTTTCAACCTACCCTTCTGAGTAGGCCGTGCATGACAGCATTTACCCATGAGTAATATCTTCTTAAACTGTCGTGCTTTGATGTGACATGTTTTTTCTCCAAATTTGCATACATGATAATAGGCTCCAAAAATACCACTGGTCCACTGGCAAAAAAAAACAACTGAAAGACATGCTGGATCAGATGTTGGTGATGGGACAATATCAGGGCCATGTCTGAATGTGAGACAAATTGTTCAGGCTATTAAAAGTTGTATGGTCAATTGCCATACTAATGTTGAGTTCTTTGTATAGCGCAGGCTTGTCGTCTCATAAAAATGTTTCTGTGACTCATTAGATCCTCTGAAATAAAAGCTCTCACAGTTCTAGTACAGTGAAGCAGTATTTGTTTGACTTAATTACAAACAGGCTAGATAATGAGCTACCTAACTTGTCCCCTTTTCTGAAGGAGAAGAATGGTTAGTGACCTCTTCTTTCATTAAAGTTTACCAAAACCCATTTTATTTGAAAGATGAAAGAACAAAAAGCCCTTGACAAAATAAGAGTTATGTAAGCAAATGCTACCTGGGGTGACTAATATTTACGTAACAGGTAAGAATGTATTTTTGTGAACCTATTTAGTATTCAGCTTAAGAGAATTTAGTAACCATAGCAACTCCTTATCACCTGTTTAAGATACTACAACATCTTTATGAAATGTGCACCAAGTGCCCTGTTAATATTTATAAAATCCTGATGATACTATCCCTTGAAAGATAATTGTGTAAAAATGCTTGAGATTCACGACTCCTCTATCTACTATTGGCTTTCTCCTTGCCATTTTAATTTGCCTTAGATATAAATCAGTTTTATTTATTAAAAGTGAAAGATTAGTAGGTTCAAAGATTCACTAGAGGAAGCAGGAAGGGGGACACACATGACTCTTCACCACGGCATGCCCATAACAAGCACTTCAGTTAGATTCTCTGAAAGCTCTAGTGGTTTGTGATGCTCAAACAGAAGCAACATAAAGGAAAAGGTTTCCTGAAAGGTTCAAACATGGGAACTCACAGGAAGGCTCCCAAAATAATGAGGTAAGTGGAGATTCCTCCTTGAAGCAGTTATTATTTTACAAACACAACAATGCTGTCGGCTTTATTTGCAGGCTTCTGAGCCACATAAAGCTGCAAAAATAATGATCTTTCTGGCTGTAATGACAGCTTCTGCCATTTTAGATTTTGCTTTTAAGTTGTTCTCCCTTCCTTTTCAGCCTCCAAGTTGCAATTGGTCAGACCTTTACACTTCCGAATGTGGGTATGGCAGAATTTTTCTGTTTTAAAACTAATAACACGGGGATATATGGCCTGCAGAGTGTTCTTCCTGAGGTGTCATCATCTTTTCACAAAAGACTCTGTCTTTTGTCCTTTTTTTTGCAGTGGACTTTGTTTTCCCAGTCTATAAACTACTTAGAGAGTAAAGTATTCAACTGAAGATCTCAGTGAATTCAGAATTCTTTTGATAAAAGATTCATGGGAACTGTGTTTGAATCAGAATAGTCTTTTGTTTCAATTCCTACATACAAATCTTTTCTCTCTCTCACTTTTGAATAATGTACATTAATCCCTGGATAACGCCAAGAGTTGAAAGAGGGTGGCAAATGGCTACCAACTGGNTCTTTTTGTTTCAATTCCTACATACAAATCTTTTCTCTCTCTCACTTTTGAATAATGTACATTCTTCCACTCTCAAGCCTGTATGTAGAAAGAGGGTGGCAAATGGCTACCAACTGGTTTGGTAATCGAGCAACATGGATGCACAATTCATCCAATTCCTTTGGACGTGTTAAGGCAACTTTATGTCTATTTTTGGTCTGCAGCACCACGGAGTACCAAGTTTTGACTCTTAATAGCACGTGGTAGATGGGAAACTGTGAGCATTGAAAGCATGTGTGGGTAGAGCTGGTGGGATTATCAGGACGTTACTCCCCATTCACATAAAAGACCTTCTTGGTGCCCAAGAGGTGTGAAAAAGACCTTCATGAAACGGGAATCAGGACCTTTTCATATCACTGCAATTTACAGCAAAATACAAGCAAAGGAAGATGATGGAACAAAAGGGTACATGTGCGACAAAGGATGGTCATAGATATCAAAAGCTCATGAAATAGCTTAGAAAGTGTGCATTAACCTTCACAATTGAGGTAATGTGCAGTAGCAGCTACTTTTGCTTTCCTTTCATGAGAGCAAAATGCTGGTGTTGGAGAGTGTGTTGTAGGTAAGTGTAAGAATGGCTGCATCACCCTATAAAAAACCACCTATGCTCATGAATATCTGTGATGTCTGTGAATTTCAGTATTCAAGTGATAATTGCAGACTAATTATCTGTAAAAAGTAAGAAAGTAAGTAAGAGATGCAAAAGTTAAATTGTAACAGTAAGCTTTTTATTTTGGTACTGCCCTTTACATACCATAATTCTTACCTGAATCAGCTTTTCTGAGTTAGTGGATTATCTGGAGAAAGTTTAAAACAAACGATGTAAATATAATTTTCATGGACCAGTCTGATTTTTTTTTTTTAATTTTAGTATTTTTATAAGCATACTTTATAAATGAGAATTGAAGGATTGTACTGTAAAATCAGTTTGCCTGAAACCTGGAGAAGCACATTATCTTTGCAGTCATTGTCTTTTTATTGCCAGTGCCATTTAAAAAAAGGGAGGCCTGAAGATGGGACACATCTGGAAATGTGAGATAAATAAAGTAAAAATTCTTTGGCAAACTGGTAAACCTACCCTATATATGTCTGTAATTAAAAGGAGTGAGGTACAGTGGCTCATAAAAGTACCATCTGAAAACAGTTTAAAGGTTAAAAAAGGGCTTCTTGGCACAGATAGAAGGGTGAGTCCTGACCAGACCAGTCCTCCCATGGTAGCCCTCCCAGTGCACCAATTTGTAAGTGTAGTGTTTCAAACCCGTCATTAGCTGCTGTTACATATAAATAAATTTAAGCAATGCTCCTGGTGAGAAAAAGCATTAATGCCATAGCGAAGAATCTCTGAAACTGTCTCTTAATTTACTGCTGTGACTAATGCTTTGTGATATCTGCCCACATCCTTGAGTTATTTAATTTAAAACTCTCTAGTAAGAGGGTCCTTTTGATTTTTGTCTGAAATCTTTGCCTGTTTTTCTCATTTGGAATTAGAAGAACGTGATTTTATTGTTTTCTTTTATTTCCCACATAAATATATTACACATTGAGCACCAAAGACCTCGCTGAAGCAGTGGGATGGGATAGTCATTCTATATTTCATAGGTAATCTGACCTTGACAGTAACCCCGATGAACTCCAGAGGTTTACGAGTCAAATCATGAGTCACATATGTTAGCAAATTCTTAGTTGTTTAAAGAGGTTTTTCTGGGCAGAGTCTACAGACCTCAGGTTTTGAGTTAAGGCTTTTTGTTGTCATTCCCCAGCCCACCCAGCTCATCACCAACATTGCAATCCATTGGTACCTTGTCTAGAGAAATAGTTCTCTCAGAAAAGGAATATTATACTAAGGAAGACAACCTTACAACTTCTTATTAATTGATATAAGAAGAAAACGATTTTTTTTTTCTTGAAGAATTTGAATATATTTCTCTTACATATTCATGTATGCATGTACATAATTTTCTAGAAATTATTCCAGTACTTGTGTTGTCCATTTAATACTGTATTTCCAGTTCTGACTTCTAATATTTAGCCCAGAAACTCATGTCTACAAAGACAGTCTTTTGGTGTCTTTCACTCCTGCTTGTGGAAGAGGCTGCGCTGCCCTGATTACTCTGATGTGTAAAGATATTTTTGTTTTTATGGATTTGTTCTCTCGTTTATTAACCTCAGGAAAATGAACACACTTCAACACATAGCTCAAGAATTAAAAGAGGGGGGGAAGAAATGCCTTGCCCACGGACTCACCAGCAGTTTACAGGTCACATTTTGTACTTCTATTGTTTAAGACACAATCCTGTATCACTTTACTTCACGAGGTTTCCGTTTGACCCTGTTGCTGTAGTAGCTGACAGGCAGGTAACGTTTACATCTCTTGTCCCAAGAGGTTGCCTGTCTCACAGAAGCCCTTTTTCCAGGTGGCAGGAAGCTGGCACAGGTAGCTGGGGCACTGGAGAGAAAAAGTAAGTGAGAGTTCCCTGGGGGAATATTCTTGGGGAAGTTCAACTGCAAAAAAGTAATTTTCTCATGAAGTTAGATTTCATGAGAAAATGCAGATTGGTGACAGATTTTTCTGCCTAGAAAAATGAAACAAAACCTATTAATCTATCTTGAACTTAGCTCTGGCTCTTTTGATCTGAGCTGAATCATCTGATTTCAAGTCAGGGCAATTTTGGTTGGGTGTCCCTCCAGTAGCAGTTTGCTTCATGGGACTTGTAGAGATACGCGCGAGCTCCTTTTTTAGCTCAGCATGACCCAAGCTCTGTAGTGTCATTCCAACAGCAGAACTTTGAAGTATCAAAGGTATTCTGAGAACAAGAGATGTGGAGTAAAAGAAATGGTGAAGAGATATTCCAGTTTTTCATGTTAGTGCCTTGCCTCAGCAGGAGAGTGCATCAAAAGACACTGAAATGCCAGCATTTCTTGTCTCTTGGAAAGCCTTGAAACATAAAGTAGAGATGTCTCTAATTCTTCCTGGATATGGCATAGTCCAAACAGGGCTTAGAGTATCTCACTCCTGGCACAGACTTCTGCAGGGCACATGATATGTCTTCTGAACTGCTGTGAGAAGGCTGAAGAGGAACACTCTTTAAGAGCAGAATGGCTTAATTGTGAGAACTTTCTTTTTCTTTTTTTTAACAAACCAATAATAGACATTTTAGAAAGTACCTGCTTGCTTCAGGTGACAATTTATGAGAGTAGGTTTTAATTAGTTTCACTGAATTTGTGGCCTGGTGACTTCATCAAATCTCTGTGATCATATGTTTGAATACAATTCCTGAAATAGTGGAACAGTCTCGGTTTTGAGAGATGCTGTTTGATGTTTGGCTGTAAAAGGCATGTATCACACAATTTCTGCTAGTTGCCTGAATCTTTATTTGCTTGGCTTGAGTCTTTGCATGACTGATTTTTGGGATTAGTCACGAAATAACTAGTTGCTACAAAATGCAATGAAAGAAAGTTACTTTTTTTTTTTCTCCCTATGCTAACAGGATTTATAGGAACATTAGGCAGTTCTTGTTAATTTATCATTCTTGTTTTCATGGAGTTTTCTTAAGACTGGAATATTAAGAAAAAAAATGATGTTGTTCAACTATTGTCTATTACTTTTAGGAGTAATGAGGTTTAATTATCACTGAAGTATCAATGTAAAACTCTATGGAGAACCACTAGTAAACTAATTATTATTTCTGTTTAATTGTGTGTGCATACATACCAGAGAACAGATGTTTTAGAAACTCTGAGCCTTGATAGCATACTTCTTTGGAAGTCTTTTTAACTTGCTCTACTTCCATATAATTTTGGAATAGACTATCACAGACCTCTTATCACTGATCTGTTACACTTGAATCTGCACCAACTTGTTCAGCCTAGCAGATAAAGTATAGGCCTTATAGCAGTTGCAGTAAAATGAAATCCAGCAGATTATATTCTTTTGATTAAAATTCCTTAATCAAAAAGTCTAGTCACTTCTGTTGTTAAGGCAAGTGCAGATAGATCGTTTTTTACCACCTTTATGTCTGTCTGAGTTGAGGATTACTTAGATTATGTAAGTGATGGGGGAAGAAATTGTTCTGAGGACATCTTCACTTATCTCTTGCCTGCGGCTGTTGCAGCCCCAAGTGAGATCAAAGCAGTTTGAGAGATGCTGTAAATAACCAAGTGAGGGCAAATGGTCATCTAAGGACCACTCCACCAAGAGGACTGCAGGATCTCTGTGCTTTCTCATCTCTGTCTGTTTTAGCGATACCCTGCCAGAAGGGTACTTATGTTACTTATGAAAGCAATATATTTCCCAGAGGTCTTCCTTTTGGACATCTTTGTGCACTATGGCTTTCAGGGTGTATTTGTGAATTTAAGGATTTCTGACATTGCTGGTCTTATTTTAAACTTCTGTTGGAAAACCTGTGCATTTAAATACTCACGAGTCAGGAACTCGGCCAGAGTAATTAGTTTATCTTCATTGCATTCACTCCAGAGAAGCTGATAAAAAGCAGTAAAGTACTTCTTTGTGAGATCCAGCTCTGAACATTCTTATGAATCCATGTATTTTTTAATTGTTGTGTGACATTCACACCTGGAGAACAGTTTTTCATATTAACATTAATTCAGATTTTTCTTTTCAATTTCCGTATTGTCTTCTCAGAAATTTGTCTTCATCTTACAACTCCCTGTTTTGTGCCAGGTCTTTTGGTGGTTATTTTTACATTCCAGTGTTGCCTTGAGTTCAATACTTGAGTGTTATATGGGGTTAGTAAATATTATTTTGTATTCTGAGCATCCTGCTCTTTCTGCAGGTGCCAATTTGAAACTGCGAATGGAAGGACTGAAAAATCCATTAAAAATAATTTCAACACCAATAGTTTGAATGGGAATATTACATTTTCCTCTCAAAGTGCAACAGTTTACCTGTTTGGTTAATTTTAAAAAGTGTGATTTTATTTTTATCAGTTGTCCATATTGCAAATTAAAGGCTATCTATTTGTATACCTGAAGATGCTGATTTTCAAGTTATGTTTATTTATTTTTAACCTATGTGCTGGGTCATAATTTTCCCTGCAGCAACTCTTTTACTCCTACCATATGATCAGATCCTGAGGTCTGGTCTGTCTCTATTTGGCACAACTGCATAAGGAGACAGAGTGGGTTTTCTGTCATTAGGAGATTTTGGATTCTCTGGTCCCCGAAAGATTTCCACAACAGCTGGGATTCAGCTAGTGAGAGAAAGTTCTTTCTCTACTTCCTGTTCTGAGTTCCCACTGCAGCAGGTGTGGACTTAGCTTGGTCTGGACTACATAAAATTGTATTACACCAAAGACCAAATAATTCCATATAAGGTTGCTTTACATCTGTTCCACCAGTTCAAATACGTTCCTATGTTTGCAAAGCTACTCAAGCAAAGTTTAATTAAGGAATCAGAAAAAGCAAAAGCTTCAGATTTTTAAGCAGAAATTTTTGCTATCTAGATTGTTGTCCGTGCCTTCTTGCAATTTAAAACCTACAAACTTTTGATCTGCACTGATGAATATTGAACTGAGACTCATCTCAATAAACTCAACTTCATTGAACTTTTCCATAACGAGTTGATGTGCTGGCAAAGAACAAACATCAATTTTACTATGTTTTAGTAAAAATAAAGTGACACTTGTACATAATGTATGATTTGTAACATGGTGGGGGAGGGGTTGCTGCCTGTTTATGGAAAATCTCAAAACTTTTTGGCTATTGAAGCCAGCATAGGATACATGCTAAAATTACCTTTTTACCCTAAGTAGCAGCAGTAGGCAGGGATGCAATTTAGAACCCCAAATGCTGAGCTTTCATAGATATATGCTAACTACTCTTGCCAGGTCAGGAGCAGAGCAGCATGGATCACACCGAAGTTTTTGCTGGTCAGTGATGCTGGTAATGGAAGCTCAGCTAAAGTTAACCTCCCTCACTTCTGCTTTAGTGAATGAGACAATATGGTATTTGAGATGGAGGGCTTTTGTGTCTACCCTTTTTGCCGGGGGAGGTGCTTGATTTGTGATAAGGAGAGTGTCAGACACTTGCAGTGAACAGCAAGGTCAAAAGCAACTGGAGGAATCATACATAACTCCCAGAGCAGGTTAAACTGGGATTTGATAAAGGGATTACTACTGAAAATCACAATTCAATAAACATGGAACTGCCAATAGTTTGGTGTATTTGTGGCCATTTGTCTTTTAATTTTTAACTTGAATTATTTCCCTATGAATTCTCTAAAACTATTGGGCACCCAGCCATGACTTTGGTCATGGTGATACAGATCTCTGCTGAGACAGATGCCTGAATTTACCCTGTCAGGTGGTGTCAGGTGGTGCCCTGACACCACCTCCTATAGTTGTTCCTCCCTCTGCAGATTCCCACTAGAAAGACTGCAAAGATTGTCCTTCTTCAGGGGCAGAAGCTTCTTTCAGTTCATTCCCAAAAAATAGTCCTCATCCCACCCTGAATATGCATCAATAACAAATTTTTTAATTGTATTTTTGATAACACTAGAAATGATTTTTCATCCTATGAAACTAACTCATATTTTGGTAGCACATTCTGCAGTTTCCATCCCATCCTGTAAGGCATGCATGTTGTATGTGTGCAACTGTTTTATCTTTATGATGTTGGAGTTCCTTCTAGAAGTTTTGCTATGTTTCCATGTGAAATTCTGAAGCAGTTCTCAGAATCACCCTTCTTCAAGTACTGAAATAAAACGCAAGGTTTTGGAGTGAATCCCTGATAATCCCTATTAATTTTGTAAGGTTTTTATCTTTAGCTAAATCACTTTACCAGGGAAGTTTATTCCTAAGGCTCTAATTGCATCACAAAAGAATTTTTGTGCTTCCTTTGAATCCACTCCCAGGAGAATTCTCCCTAGCTTTAACCACAGTAAAGGGTCTTTGCATACCACATAGTCATTTCAAGTGATACTGTCCACCCAGCTCTGTTTGGGGATCTGATGACAGTCTTCCCTCTTAAGTGCTCTTAATGCACCCCTCTCTGTGCCTTGAAGATGCCTGGCGCCATTGGGCAAGTGTGCAGAACTAGAGGGTCACTGGAGAGTCACTTAAGTTGTCTCCATGCTGGCAAGTGCAAATGGCTGGTCTTGTCCTTATGCAATGTGTTGTGTTGAACCCTGGAGAGAGCTGGCATTTTAAAACGTAGAACTGTATCCTTCCACATGCACCAGTTGAGAGCACAGTCGGTCCTGTGCTATACAACTTTCCTGGTTTCACTTATGAGAAAATTATCTTTAAATGGGAAAGCAAATGAATAAATACTTCTGATTTTTTTCTTTCTTTCCCTGTGTCGTACCTTGTGCTGAAGCTTATCATAAGCTAAAAGGAAATATATTTTAGGAAGCTTTTCATTAAAATCCTGGCAGCACATCATTGTAATGTATTTTTTTCTGAAGCTCAATTCAATAAGATTTCTTGTACTGATAGGAATTTTTCTGGATAGTGACTACTTTTTGCTTTGGTAGATAAAGACCTTGCAGCAGCAAATTCATGTTACTGGGGCTTTTCTTCAGACATCAGACTTGCCTGATTGTCCCCTGAGATCAAAAGACAGATTTCCATTTAAAGTAGAACAGGGAGACTAACAGTTTCTGAAGTAATACCAAGTAAGATGCAAAGAATTTGGAGAAGAATGGGTGGTATGAATTTATAGGCTTGCATTTCTTTCCTTCTTTTTTTTCTTAAGAAAGGTATAATTCCAAGAGCAGTAGCACTTCGGATTTGGGGGTTTTGTTTTTGTGTTTTGTTTACCTTACTCAAAGCCACTGAGGGCCAGTGGACAGAAGCTAATCTGAGCTTTTTAGTTGAAATCTAAAAAAAAAAAAAAAAATCCAGTATTATTTGTTCTTTAAAATTGCATTTGGGGTCTAATGTTATCTTGCACAAGGAACCGAGCTTCAGGAATGAGGAAATCACCCTCCCTAAAGAAGGGAAAGCAGATAACACACTAATGTTAAGCTTGATTAAATATTTGCCACCGAGACCAATAAAGATTTGTAGCAAAACATTTCCAGAGCCTGTGGATGCACAGGCATCCTTCTGTTCCTTCCGGCAGACAGGCATTTGCTCTTGATGTAGATGGCAGACTGTATTTTACTACTTCCTCCTCGTGTCATTATGTAATTTACTTTTTAATTTGACATGAGGAAATTGGTGCTTCTGGTATGCATGTGACTCCGACATCCAGGGAATATTGACACTATACCGGGAGACTGTTCAGAGTTTCTGCATCACTCAGAAATTTCAGCAGTTTTCACTGGACATTCGCTTTTTCTTGGTGAAGTCCTAGGAGCCCGTGAAGCTCCCGAGTGGACCCAAGAGCAGTCAGACGAGAATGCGAATAATCTCTTACATCGCAAATTGACTTCCCTCTTTGTAGCCCTAGACGCTGTTTCCAGCTGCTTTCAGTCTTTTAAATCCTTGAAAGCTTCCCTAATCCTCGTGTAGGCAGCCTTTATGTGCTCTGTCTCCCGCCCCCTTCCTCCTGATTGGCGAGGCTATTTCATGGCCCAATTCAGCCAACTACTACATCCCCGGGCTGTGGTTTGAAATAAGAGCCTGGCGGACAGTTGCCTCCCCGCTCCTGACTTCTAATAGGCTGGAGAAGGAAGATTGGGAAACTTGACATTGTCTTCAGAAGAAGTTCTTTCCCCCCCCCCAGCAAAGGATAAGAAGGGGAGAATTTAAAAAAAAAAAAGTGGGGAGGAGGTGGGAGGGAATCACAGAATCGTTTATGTTGTAAAAGAACTTGGAGATCAAGTCCAACCCATTAACCCAGCAGTGTCAAGCCCACCAAATTACGGTGGGAAACTTGATGGATTTCTGCCCTGCCGACAGCAGCGTGGTGTGAGCAGCCCCTTGCCGGCTGGATGGATGATGGGAATCTCACCATGAGGCAGGTAAGAAGACACTGCCTGTTGGAGCTGGTGAGGCGAAGAGAACCCGGACAGCCCTATCCAGGGGGCTGTTGGGGCATTCCTCTCCTCATCAGCCCCAGGTGGTATCAGTACCAACCTCCACGGAGCTCTATCTGCTTTTTACCCTCCCCCTTTCTTGTTTCTTAGCTTCATCAAAAGTAAGTTTTCAGAGCAGGGGTGGAGGAAACTGATTTGAGAGAGGTTTAGTTTAATCCTTCCAGTAGGCAGGGATGCCATGCGGGTCATTGTGCGTTCTGGGTTTGTGCGGGGCATGAAAGCAGTTTGCGAGGGATGTAAATCAATTCCATTTTGCCATGGTTTAAATGCATTGTGTAGGCTGTCTCGCAAACTTGCTTGTGACATGCGGAAGGGAAAGAACTTGCTGTGTTATAAGCCTAAATATGCCAATAATTCAGCCCAGGGATAATTTATTAAACAGCTCTGCATGAGTTCCTTGCCTGCCAGTGCTTTAATCTCCTGATTGTTTTAAAACGTAGTAGTTTCAAGCTGTCTTTCAGCTTCCCAGAAGTACTTTAAGATGGGTTTTCTAGGTATTTTTTTTTCTAAGATTATTCAAATGAGGTTTTTTATAAGACTCCTATTCACCTGAGGAGACAAAAGCTTTTACTCTCGCTCTCGCAGTTAAAAGGCACAGCGGCAAAATGTTTTTGATTCTCGCTGTTCATAGTTTTACAACAACAGTGTGTGTTTAGAAGAGCCTTGTGGGAGTGAGGAAAACTGGCTGGGCTGTATGTGAATGCTGAATCGGAGATCTGTCCCAGTTTAAAAAGCCTTGTCATTCCACTTCCAAAACTTGCACTTAATATGTTATTTTTTTAGGAAGGCAATGGGTAAACATGAGGAAATGAGAGAAGTTTTCTCAGTTCTTTTCTGTGTGGGTGTTATTCATTCATCTCTCAGTGGGACTTTTACAGTGCAGTCCAGGGAATGCCTGTGTGAGGATTTTGCACCTGTAGTGCAAATGGAGCATTTGTTTTATGCCTGCTTTCTGAAACCACGGTGGGAAATCTCAGCTCCCTCACATCAGTTTTCTTTAAGTTACAAGAGGTAGGGAAGGGCGAAGAATGAGAGACTATGGGTGATGAGGTAGGAAAGGTATTTCTTCCACTAGCCAAAAAAAAAAAAAGACGTATATTCTTGTCCTTGGTAAGAAAAATAAAGGGCATTTTATATACTGCATAGCTGAGACGGTCAGTTGGATGCACGACGTAGTCATCAGAAATCATTATCACCACAAGAGGGTACTTTGGCACAGGGGGTTGCCAACGAGGAATGAGAAGGAAGCACCAGAGGTGGTACAGTATGGCAATAAGAGAAAGGAAAATGCTCTGGGAAACACCTAGCTGAAGTATTTCTACTTATACAATAGGTGATGAAGATTCAGCGGTGGTGGGTTAAAAGAGCAGCGTAAATAAGTCAGAATGGATGGAGGGAGGAAGGGGATGGGAAGGGGATGGGAAGGGGATGTTAATACACACACGAACACTCCCTCCCCCTCCACAAGGGGAGGAGGGAGACATTCCAGCCTAAGAAGAGGTGCAGGCACAGGCGGGCTCATTCTTGCAGAGCCCAGCCCTTCCCCGTAGGTGTCTGCCTCCCTTCCTCCATCGCTCTCTTTCCCCCTCCTTCCCGGTCCGCACCGGAGCTATGCGAGGGGGATACGCGTTCCCGAGATGGGACGGACCCGTGTCCCCTCTCTCTCTCTCTCTCTCCCTTATTCTCCCCGTGTCCCCCCTCCTCCCCATCCCCCATTCTCCCCTTGTCCCACCCGCTCCCCCTCCCCATTCTGCCCATATTCCTCCGCATCCCCGCGGCCCCACCGTGCCTCCCCCCCGGGACTGCGGGTGGGGAGCGGCCGCTGAAGCGCTGCCAGAGTTTGTTTAAACACCTGCCTGCGAGCGCTGTTCCCAGTTCCTCCTTCCCCCACCTCCAAGTGAAGGATACGGGAGCGTTTTCTCCGGGTTTGTTGAGAGCAAATCTTTTCAGTTTGGCGGGGGGGTGGAGTCCGGGTGCTCTGCTGGAGCCTGGGGGACAAAATCCTGGGAGCTAGAAGTCAAAACGGGTGGTGGCAGAGCCGATGGGATCATCACCTTTCCCTAGAGAAGCACACATCATGTTTTAGTGGGAACTGAAGATTGCGATGAGCTACGAACTAACCATACAAAATGTTCAGGAAATCCATTCCAGCAGCCACTTAGGAGCAGGAAAGGCATGTGCAGCGGGAGCCCTTGCTCCCGCTTCTTGCTTTGAAATTGTTACGGGAAAGAGGAATTGGCAGAAGGTGATTTCTTTCTTTTGGCCTTTTTTATGGCACTTCTATTCAGAGTAACAGCATTTTTAATCCATTCCTCTGCCTGTTCCTACCTGCCCTGTTGATTTCCCTGCCCTTCCCTGGTGCTCCTTTCCCATCTTTCCAGCAGCTGGCTCTGAGGCAGTAAGGAGATGGATTAATTTCTTCCTCTTATCAGGCTCTGTGAGTGAGTGCTCCCACTTTGAAGGCTCCTGGTGGCATCTGTCACTGAATGTGAGGGTGCAGAGTTAACCACTTAGCAGGCAGTGTGTTGCAGGTGTTGGAATGAAATTGTGCTGTGCTGTCCCAAAGGAAGACCACGCGTACTGAACACCAGTACTGCTGTTGGAACTGTCTGCCTAGGGAAGTGCCTGAGTCACCATCCCTGGAGGAATTCAAGAGACACGTAGCCATGGCACTTAGAGATATGGTTTAGTGACAGTTCTTATCAGACTTAGGTTGATGGTTGGACTGGATCTGAAAGGTCCCTTCCAGCCTAGGTGATTCTATGATTCTAACAGCATGTAATTAGACAAATGCGAAGGAACTACTGTAGAAATGCAATATGCAGCCTGTTGAGTTGGTAAGATCTGGCCTACTTTACCACTGTACCAGGCTAATAGTCTCTAGCAGGGTTGGTGTAAATAATGTGTTGAGTTTTTTAACTAAGACTATAAAGAAGCAATCATTTTTAGGTGGTAATTGAAACCCTCCCCAGGTGGTGTCTCGTTCCTGTCAGATAAAATGACCTCACATATGAGCTCCACTAACGAAAATGTGAAAGTTTCACTTACAGCTGTGCATGTGACATCTAGGAAAATGCACTGATCACTATGTACCTGTAAAAGTTTAAGCATCCACAGGAAATATGCTGCCAGCAAATGGTAAGACTAGTGTTAGGAAGCAGAAGTGCAAGCTTTTTAAAGGTATCTAATGTGACTTCAAGACATAAGAAACAACTGGCCTGGCAAAAAAAATCCTTTGTAGGTAATGCATTTTTTGCTTCACAGAGTGCTCGGTTCAGTTTATTAATTTAAAAGAAATTCCTAATTAAGAAAACTTGCAAGTGATTGATGCTGGTTTCATGTGGCTGGACAGTTATGTGTCTGGATTTCCCGAATTTACTGCAGAACTGGAGAGGGCACTGTGGGCTCTATTTTAAGTTCCTTAAGCCTACTTCACAGAAAATCAAATGCTTGATGAATTTTATTCCTTTTGCCTAAAACATAAACCTGAAAGTGCAGTTCATGGGAGTGTCAGTGACAACAAATGCATCTCCCTGTTTTGGCCTCTCTCTGTTGAAGTACTGTTGACTTTGATTGAGGCAGACTTGAGCCCTTTGTCACATTAAGAGGTTAAACAAAATGACTGTTAAGTGACAGGCCACCTAAAAATGAAAAACCATGTTGCTAAAGCATATAAAGCCTTGTTACTTGTCACTATTGCAGTCATACAGCTTTTGGCATGCATATTATTCACCAAGTGAACAAATGCCACGTACAATTTCAGTGCAAAACACATGCAAAATTCAAAATCATCCCTTTTCCCTTGCAGCTGTTTAAATTCTTCACATGTGTTTCTTATTTCCTATTTTCTTTTGCATACCTTTTAATATTCTTAATGTGTTCCTCAGTAGGAAAGCTGAGGAACTTCTTATCCTGGAGTGCTGCAATCCTGATCCTCGTTCTGGGAAACTCTCTTTTAAAGTGCATGCTGTGATGTTATGTTGTTTGTTAGGTCTGTAGGGAAAGAATGAGCATCTGGGGGAATGCTGCTTTTTTTGTGTGGGTGTACCACGCAGAATAAGGAACACAAGTGTGCAAAGTCCACGGGCTGGGAGCGTATCAGTTAATTAGCAGCTGGACATTGCTCAGTAGGAAGCCTGGCGAGGTTTTTTGTGCATGTGTGTCTGTGTGTTGCCTGACCCTTTGATCACTTGTGTGGTAAATAGACATGCAGTGTAGCTATAGCAACATGTGCTGTAGGTTGGTGGGAACAGAGGGGACAGGATCCCTCGGACAAAGGGTAGTTTGTTAGAGTGGTTGGTTCTGATTAGAAAAAGGTGGCACCAATCAGGGCATTTAAAAACATCAGTTTCGCAAAAACGCAAATGGATGTTACCGGTTTCAAAGTGGTATTTGTTTCTGTAGATCATGGGGAAGATTGAAGAGGAAGGGATAATAAAAAGCAGCAGTACAATCCCATAGCACTTCTGAATGTTAAAATGTTCATGCTGGATGTGCTTTTTTTGCTGTTGCTGCACCATCTATGGTAATTGCTGGAAAGTGTTTGTAGGAACCAAATGGCCAGGGATGATGCTATAGGTAGTAAGGTTTTAAAAATACGGCTTTCAGGATGCAGTGATGATAACCTGATGTTATGTAGTACAACCGCTCCATTACCTTTCTCCAATTTCTGAAAGTTCTGCTTATTATTCACTATCAAAAGGTCCTGTACCTATTTCAGCGTCCTACCTGTAGAGGTCAGACTTGAAGTTCTCAAAAATCTTAACTTGATAGGATTTCAACCTAAAGCTATAAAAATACAAAAGCAGGCATGGCCACTTTCCTCATTAACTTTGTGTGAAATACTCTTAAAATAATGTTGGCTTGTCAGTGCTAGGCTATTAGGTAACCCAGCATTCTGTATTGATGGCAGCCTGAAGTGCATCAAAATTCAGCCCTCGTCTCACATCTTGAACAGAGCCTAACCAAAAGCTTTTATTAGCCTCTGAATTATTTAGATGTGTATCTCCCTCTCTCTGATCCCCACCAGGCCTCCTACCTTTGATGAGATCCGGCTCTGGCTCTCTCCCTCCTGCCTGCCCAGTATTGCATCGCTGGCTACTGGCTTCCCAGCACTTCCCAGTACTAGGGCTTCCCTGCTGGGGAGGGAAAGGGAAAGCAGGCGGGCAGCTGCACGGAGGGCTTCAACAGCTTCTGAGCTCTGCAAAAAGTTGTCACAGACCTCAGAGTCCCTCTGCAGAGGTAGCACCAGAGGTAAGGGGTCTGCTGGAGCCTGGGGCCAAGGAAAATAAACTGCTGGGACCAAGGAGTTGGCGGTGGGATGTGCTGAAGCTCGGTTAAGTGCTTCAGCATTTAGAGAAAACTATTTGATTTGGCTGTGGGCAAAGGCTTAGCCTGAGAGAAAGGAGCAGACCAGACTATGTGAATAGCCTTTTGAATGCGTGCTGGAGTTTGTTTGAACTGAATTTCAGACTTCTTAGGGAGCTCCATTCTTTAGCTTGTTCTTGGGTTTGAAGTCTTTTATTACAGTTGTGCAGCTTAGGGCTTGTAATGCTTCAGCAAGCTGTAAGGAATTACTGTATATCCCTGAGATCCCTGGCTTGCCGTGCAGAATCCACCCTGTCTGAAAGCTGGGAAAGGCGCTAAAGGGTAGGAAGCTGATTTTGATCTCCCTTTTAAATAATAAAAATAGCTCTTAATTCTTTGAAATTCTTTCCTATTTGCTGCTGTGACATGGTTGTTTATCATTATTATTTATATCTTCCCAGGGGGATGTGGAAGGACAAAAAAGCTGGCTAACAGACTATGTTTGTTTGGCCCTGAAGTATGATAAAAGTTTTTTGATTGCATAAGAGTTGAGATAGCTGGGTGCAAGAACAATTTTAGTTAGTAAAACAAATAAAATAAAGCTTGGTCTTTTACTAATGACTTAGTGGGACAATAAATGAGGAGATCCATGGGGCTGATAGGTTTTTTTTCATTGTAGTGTGAGAGACTGTAAAGAAAATATTTATGGAGGGGTGTTTCATTGCTACAGAAAGGAGCTGGTGACATGCTCCGACAGTCACTCCACATTTTGGGGCAGAGAGGCCAACATATTTCTCATGCTTCTGATGGTGCCAACAGCTTCCCATCATACTGCAGCTCAGCCACCTTGTGCTGCCTGTGCACCTGCAGGCCTTCAGCATTGCCCACCACCTCCCTTCAGCACCCCTGCATCGAGAGCAGGTGCCCATGACTAATGGCATTAACTTGGCTCTTCAGGTCTGTAGGTATTTAATTACTGAACAGCTGCAGCAGAAGGTCTGAGAGAACCCCACCAACTAGAGCAGTAGGTCAGACTCATTTGCTATGCTGGCCAGCAGATGCACTGCTTAAGACTCGGGTGAAGAGAGAACTTGCAGGTGAGGCAGTGCCCTGAGATCAAATCTGAGATCTCTATTTATTTTTTTTCTTAATAGAAAACATATTGTAAGCATTAGCTTAGATGAGGCTGATTCTTCCTTACAAAAAGTACCAAGAAGTCAGGACTTTTAGGTAAATCGGTTCTCAAAAAAATTACCTTTATTTCAGCATTTCTCCATATGGAAACATGATTCCTCTTTTTAGTTGTTTTGGGTTTGTTTTTTTTATTGTTTTGGGTTTGTTTTTTTTATTGTTTTGGGCTTGTTTTTTTTATTGTTTTGGGTTTGTTTTTTTTTCATTCTGAGAGATAACTGGGGATGTAAAAAAAAAGACAAAGAAATCAAAAGTTAAATACTACACATTTACATATGTATTTACAGTGGGAGCTACCAAATCCAGCCCCACTGCCATAAGAACAGCCAAGATCCTCATCACCAAGCAAGATTCAAAAGCTTGGAAAGGGATTAATCATTGGAATATATTTGTTTTTTCTCCTAACATCATGCTTTTATTACAAAATCTGCATATTCTACTGGAAGATGTGACTCTATTGGCAGCTTCTGCTTTGTGGACCACCAAGGTCTCCCACTGTCTCCCAGCTCATCCTTCCTTCTTCCCTACTTCCTCTGTGGAAGGCTGGGGCCTTAAGTTCTCAGCCTGGTCTCTGATCCCACTTCAGCTCCAGAGGCAAGGAAACATATATATGTACAGTTCTCACTTCCCTTGTTTCTACTCTAGTGGGAGTCAGGTGGAAACCTACATGACTCTGTTTATGGTTGCACTGAAAAATGCTTTAAATCTGACTTGCAAAGGAACATCAAGGGTAGGGGAAGACATGTTACCCTGAGTAAGGGAAGGACTGTCTCTGTCGGAGCACTGTATGTGGACAAAGTGCTTCTGCAGGGACACATGTGATGTCCAAACACTGAGCAGATTACTCCATGTGATGCTCAGGAGTATATATGTGCCAGGGTTCTGCCTTGTGTCAAGTGGCATCAAAATTAGCATGCGTTTTGCTTACTGACAGTTGTTTGATATGTAGATCAGTTTTTTTGCCAATAATATCCAACTTATGAAGATTAGATGTTGACTTCTATGCAGAATTATGTTATTCTACCAGCCTTAGTAGCACCAATTGAAACAAGTGATCATAAAGAGTTAATGACTTAATTTCTTACTGGGTAACCTCAGAGGTATGGTTTGGGCAGAGATTTCAAACTGGAAGTTAAGCAGTTCAAAAGTGCACTATATTGTTTTGGTCTAATTAACACAACATGGTGATAAGACATTAAAGCAGAGTGACAACACTATACATTGATAACAGGGGACATTAATGCCTGCAGACACAGTCTACATTGTAAAAATCTGAAAAAAAATGGCTTATTATGTTAGATAGGTCAATGTGATTTGACCTAGTTTTGCCTTGCTGCTTGGAAATTATGTCAGTATTCATTATGTCATCTCCTTGGATGAGCAATTTAAGATCCTTTTTGCATTGCAGTGTTGTCCTAATATTTTATATATATTTACTTACTCTGTAAAGGATCCTTCAGGCTAATTCTAGAGATCTGGGAAAAACTGATACAAAACAAAACCACCTGAAACTGGCTTTGCTTCTATATATATCCTCTGTGCAACCAAAAGGAGTGAATTTAGTCACAGCAAAATCATAGCTACAATTTCTGAAAAGTATATTGTCCCTTTTGCATGAAAATCTCATCAAATTTAATGAGTGTGTTAATTCATGTAGCCATGTACACCTTTCCTGTGCAGGTTTTTCATTTCTATGTAATAGCATTTTTTGCTTTACCTGTATGCTTATGTAAAATAGAGCGGATTAAAGGAATCATGTCATGTACCTTCCTTATGAAATGTAAGTATTCATATGAGGTCATTAGTATTTCTCTAGGAAAAACTGAGGGGTTTAGGGTTTTTTGGGTTTTTTTTTTAGTTTTTGTCAAAATCATCAGGACTTCCCTTTGTATCTATGTTTATGCTATATTTTTTCCTTTTCTAGCACCTGGACTCAGGCGAGATTTTTTTGTTTGCTAGGACTCAAATCTTGGTACATCAGGGAACAACTGCAGGATTAAATGCTTCTTTTCTTAGCTCTAATGGAAAAATAATCTGTTGCTGCTATAGCCCATTGCAGTATTTTGGTAAGTGCTAGCAAAGGAAAGCTCTGTCTTCCTTAGCTTTAGCAGTCTGCTCACAGCTATGCCCCTTACTGGTGTGTAACTGATGTTGGGTATTTCAAGGTTGTGCCTTTTCCTTCTTAGTCTTGTTTAATCCAAAATAGGCAGTCCTGACTCCTGATTTTGCTTCAGCTGAAGTCAGTGGGATTGGGGAGGTGGAATGCAATCCTCCTTCAACATACCACATTACTACTGTTACTTAAGAAACATGCCCAGGAATAAATTCACTTCCCTGTGCCAATAGCTGGACAGATCAGTTGATACCATGATAGCAAAACCAGGCTTACTTTACTGATTGTTTGTACAAGTTTCATTTTAATTATATTGATTAACAAGAAAGTTGTTAGAGTTTTCAGCATGAGCTTACTCCTTTCAGTGAGGAAACATTTTAAGCTGTAGGGGTTCCTCACTGTTTCTTGACAAACACACAGTCTTCAAGAGATCATACTTACTCATATTTTTCAGCTGAAGTAATATTTGAAACAGTAATATCTATACTTCAGAGGTTAATGTTCTTATCTCCCTTGTTAACCAGCTTAATTGAAACAAAAGCCTGATAAGAATGTGTTTGTAGGTGTCTCTTTTGTGCTATAACATTTCCTCTTGATCCCTAATTAAGCCTTGCAACTGAAATTTAAAAGTTCTCCCATAATATAACTCTTCTTGAATGTACTGACTGCAAAAGAAACTGTCATGAGAAAAGTCTGCTATTGCCTTCCACATTCCTCCTCCCTTCAAAGAGAACTAAAGTGCAAACTTATGAATGATTATGCTTATGAAAAATTAGCAGTGTCTGGAAATAAATATCACATATTCCCAGAGCAGTAGAAGCCTCATGTTTGAAGGAGATGGAGAGGGAACAAGCTACACTACTGATACAGCTACCAGGACTGTGCAGGTATAGAGAGTCACAACAAGTTCTGATTGGACTCTTGGGATTATCTGATATGACCTTTTCTTCAACACAGGATGGCTTATTCAAACAACCTTGAGCATTTCCAGCATATGGGAGTCCACAACTTCCCTCTCTCTAGCTATACTCATGGGGAAGATTTTTTTCTGTATTTTTACATTGAAACAAAATTTCCCTTGAAGCAGCTCATGCCCGTTGTCTCTCGTCCTGTCATCAGGCATTGCTGCAAAAGGAGTTACCTCTGAGAAAACATCAAGACTGTAACTTTTTTAGATATTCAAGAACTTTGACTGAGCATTTGCTTCTCTGGGCTGAGCAAACCTGATCCCTCTTACTTTTCCTCATTTATTGAGTTCTGCAACCTCACAGCAACACTGGTGGCCTCCCCTGGTCTCCCTTCCTAACTTCTACAACTGAGAGGGGCAAAACTGGGCACAGTATTCCAGGCGTGGCCTTGTAAGTGCCAAGTAGTTTGAAACTGAAACATTTCTTGAGTTACTGACTGTACTCTTTGCTTGTGCAGCCCAGGGGGGCTGATGGGCACCTTCCCTGCCAGGGCGTGCCACTGGCTCCCATTTAACTTGCTATGTGATGGCACTCTTGGGTCCCTTTCAGCAGAGCTTCTCAGCCTACCAGTCTCCAGCTTGTGCTGCTGCTTGGGATTACATCTTTCCTGGTGTGGGACATGACATTTATCTTTGTTAAAGCTCACATTATGGCTGTGTTGAGAAAGTTAACTTAGAGCCTTCAAGAGAGGCTTTCTGGCCAACATAACAATAAAATGAAACACAGACCTTTCCCTCTTTTATTGTGTGATTACCCACAAAAGGCTTTAGTTGTTTCTAAAGCATCATCTGTCTTTCTGGACCAGAAATCCTGGGATATGATATCTCGGATCTTGTCTAATTTCTCTATTTCCATGATTTTTTCTCTTGTGTGTTTCTATAAATTTTTACCTTGCGTATTATAGAGTTAGCTTGTATATTGTAGATCTAGCTTTAGAAAGATTGATTGTGTTGTTGTGGTCTGAAAAATCTGGAAACAGTTATCAGAGAAATGAAGTTTGTGGAGAAATGCATTTTATTTCCCCCCTTGTCTTGAGCTGATGAGGTAGGTATGCCTCAAGAGAGACTAGTAATCAATGGTGCTGGTTTTTTCTCGAAGGTTCTATTCAGTTTTCAGACTAATTTCAGTTACTTCTCCCTAGTCCAGTGACTTTTACATATTTGAATCAAGCCTTGCTCCTCCAAACCAGTCCCTGCTCTAGGATTTCTGTTTCAGCCTCGTTATTTCCCTACTCCTAGTATTTTGGCTTATGTCTTCGGTATCCTGCTACTTCCCCAGACATTTGGATAAGAGAACTCAAGGAATTGTAAGTCCAGAGGAAAGAGAGGGGTCTTGATAAAAGAGGGGAAATGGCATATTAGCCTCTTTCCTTTTTGAATGTGCTTTTAACTTCATCAGTGAGGAAGGTTTTATCAACCTGGAGCGCCTTGTCCAGCTCAGCTGGCATTTTAAGCATGACTAAGAGGAAAAGCAGTAGCACTTTTTAAGACTCTTCTCTTCCCATCCTTCTGCCAATGATCTGGATATTTTCTTTGAAAATCCCAAGTTTGAAAATATTTTTGAACCTTTCCAATTATGATTTGGCTGATTGAGGTACTTGAGGAAGACATAAAGGAAAGAGAAAAAAAGGGTATCTCTGGCTGTTTAAGTGCTGTTCCTATGTAACAACAGGGAAGGCAGCTCTCTATTTTTCTTGACAGCAGTATTTTAAAATACCAGGGTGCATTCCTCGGACTAGACTAGGTTACTCAGAAAATAAAGTACAGAAGGGAGGGACAGAGAGAGAAGCCTGGAGGGAAAACAACTATGTGGGAGAGGAGATCACAAGGAGCCCTCAGAGAAAGAAAACATTACCAGATCGTCTTCCTAGGAAAGCTGAGGAAATAGCGGTAATACAGAAACTGTGAATGAAGCTTGTTTGAAAGTCTTAAGGATGAGAATAGGACTTCTGTTGCTGTGGAATCACAAGTTGCCTTGGTAAGCATGGATGCAAGAAAGAGCAATTGTTCATAAACTTTGAGAGCTTGGGTGAGAAGAGAAGGCAGGCTGTAGGTAGAAAGGTCAGGAGGATAAAGAAGACCTCCAAAAGCACACAGAAGGGTTAAACACAGCAGCTGTTGCTGTTGTAGATTCCCATTCTTTCTCCACTCCACTGTCTGACCTATCTCATCTTGAGAGGGCTGTCCTTGATGATACCTTTTGTGGTTCCTTTCATTTGCAGTGCAAAGGCATTAATGGATGATCGGTGGAGCTCTGTTTTATAAATTCTCCGGACAGCTCGCAAGGGTCTCTTTCCAATGGGTATCAAAAAGACACTGAAACATTCTGGTGTGTTGAGTTTTTAAAAGCAGCTAGAATTTAAGGATTAGCTTCACTTCAATTGTAAGACTCTTACTCCTAATAATCTTGCAGCTTTCCTACAAGAAGAAAGACTCTTGAAGTCTGTAAGAAGGAGGTGAAGTCTTGCCCTGCAGAAGTAACATTGTGGCTTCTAACAGACAGAAAAAACAACCTATGTTGCTTAACTTTCCCAATGCATGAAAATTCTTACTCCCCAAAACTGAATTTTTCCAACATGATTTAGTGATTGCAGTTATATGGGAAAACTTAGTTTTCATGACAGAGACATTTGATGTGTTGATACATCATCTTAGTAAAAAAGTCCTACAAAGGATATGACACCAGTTAGAATCTTACATAGTATGGACAGATATTGTACAATGCTAGGCATAAGTGCAGCATTTAGATGTGGAAGGTGACTAAAGTAATTTTCTGTGCCTTGGACTGTTCCATTTGAAATCACTGTGTAGACATATCCATTAGAGGTTTGAAGAATACATATCACTGTGCTTGGCTATGCAGATATAAACTAAATGCTCCTAGGATGGCATATGCACTGTAGCACATCAAGCAAGCTTGGGAATTTAGTAATATTTACAATAGGCATTTGTTTACTTCGTTCTTTCTTGTGTAGGGTGAAAAGGTTACACGTGTCTTCAGGTGATAATGGACAAATTATTTAATTAATAGGGGTGGGTTTCCTCCAGATCTGGAGGTCAAAAATCTTTGCCTAGTGTGTGGGAAAGAATGATACTTGAAGTGATTAACACCCAGAGGAAATTTCTCAGAGTTTATTTTGGCTGGCCTATACGTGATAACTCCCTTGGCTAATGGCATGCCCGGCTCCATGTCAATCACCATTTGCAGAACTTAGAAGTTATTGGTCACATATGTTGGCCTGTTACCTCATGTTTCAGAAACATGATGCAAAATGGCACATTGGTAAACTGTAGTAATTTTGGTGTTTTGTTCCTACTTTGTTTTTGTTGTTGAAAAGCTCAAGGGTTTGGGGTTTTTTGTTTGTTTTTGTTTGTTTGTTTTGTTTTTTTTTAAAAAAAGGTATAGGAAGTTTCTGCCAAAAGTCTGCTTAAATGAAGCTAAGAGGGTCTCCATGCCATGCTACTTTATTTTGCAGGCAGTAGTTTGAGAGGGGAAGATGCTAGGATAATAGGAGTAGGCAAACAAATGTTAATGACTGTTGCTAGTTTTGCACTCGGCTCAGAAGCTGTATAAGAAGGCTCTAGTGATATTAAAAATCGTAATTGGTTAAAAGTTATGACCTGTCATTGTACCTTTAGTTGTTGATGATACATGAGGTTGGCTTGACTTATCTCAAAAGACTTAAAGGATAGGGTGCTTTTTGTGTCAGTAGAGGGTCAGCTGGTGTGGAAGGTGTCCCTACCCATAGCAATGGGTTGGAACTAGATGATTGTTAAGGTCCCTTCCAACCTTAAGTATTCTTAGTGCGATCCAGGGCACTTATGACTTCATAGAATCATAGAATAGAATGGAATCATACAGTGATTTGTGTTGGAAGGGACCTTAAAGATCATCTAATTCTAAGCCCCCCTTGCCATGGGCAGGGATACCTCCCACTAGAGCAGGTTGCTTAGTGCCTTAACCCCCTCCAGGGAGGGGGCATCCACAACATCTCTGTTCCAGTGTCTGTTCGACACCTGTTCCAGTGTCTCTCCATGTTCACAGTAAAGAACGTCTTTCTTCTCTCCAGCCTAAATCTCCCCTCTTCCAATTTGCATCCATTACTCCTAGTTCTGTCATCCTGTACCCTATTAAAAAGCCCCACTCCAGCCTTTCTGTGCTACCATTGCCTAAGTGTTGCAAAAACAGCAGCTAGATGAGATGAACTGTTAATCAGAAAGTGAAACGGGACAATGACATACCAGAGAGCCTCTGGAAAGTTTTGTCATGCCTTGGTTTTATCTAGAAAAAGGAGATAATAATAATGATTGAAAGACTTTTTGAAGTTTACTAGCAGTTATACTTACAAAGGAAAGTTAGAATAAGTGATGCTAATGATTTAAGAAGGCCTAGGAGACAGCTTCTTACATAGAATTGAAATATATACCGTGTCTTTGTGGAGTATGCTTCTCTTAAATGGTACCTTCTTTCTCAGCAATATCAAATCTTTATTCTCTCTCCAACTCCCTCAGTAAAAATCCTTCCAAACTAATCAACCTATAAAAACCATTTCATTTTCAGATGACAGAATCCCAAAGTAAGATGAAGTTATTCTGTTCTGGGATGTATCTGGACTGAAGAATAATATTTTTTTTCAACCTGACTGTATTAAAACCATTAAATATGCTACTCTACATACTATACAGAAAAAACCCATTTGTATTTAATGGTGAAAGTAATTTATATAATTCTTTTTGACTTATTCCTTAAAACAACTCATTTAAGTTGACATATTCCTGTAAAATATGTGTATTTTGATGAAACTGAGCTTTTCAGGAGGGAACTGTTCTATCAAAAAAACTTCATCTATTCCTGTGATATGTGAATGAGGCTGGAACACTCATTGGAATTAAAATATCTGGTGAAAGAGGAGGTAAAGAATTCACAGAAGCTTTAGAAAACATAATCTCATGGTGAAACTTTGTGTCAGACCTGATTGAATGCACTCTGTGAGTCTGCAGATAACAAATTGGGGAGGAGCATCAGCTTGCTTGAGGGTGGAAAGGTTTTAAAGAGGGATCTGGACAGGGTGGATCTGTGTCTGAGAACAATGGGACAAGATTCAACAATGCCAAGTGCTGAGTCTTACACTTGGACCACAGCAACCCCCTGCTACAGGCTTGAGAAAGAGCAGAGAGCTGCCTGACAGAAAAGGACCAGGACGTGTTGGTCAGCAGCCAGCTGTATGTGACCCAGCAATGTGCCCAGATGGCCAAAAAGGACATCAGCATCTGGGCTTGTATCAGAAGCAACTTGGTGAGTAGGGCTAGGGAAGTGGTCATCATCCTGTACAAGGCACTTGTGAGGCCTCACCTTGAGTACTCTGTGCAGTTTTCAGTCCCTCACTACAAAATGATATTTAGGTGCTGGAGCACGTCTAGAGAAAAAAGCTGGTGAGGAGTCTGGAGAATAATTCTTATGAGGTGTGGTTGAGGAGCTGAATTTGTTCAACTTGGAGAAAAAGGAAGCTGAGGGGAGGCCTAACTGATTTCTAGAAGTACCTGAAAGGAGATTGTAGGGAGGTGGGTTTCAGTCTCTTTGCCCAAGTAATAGATGGTAGAATAGCCTCAATTTGCACCAGGGTAGGGCTAGACTGGACATTAGAAAAAGTTTTTACACTGAAAGGGTTGTTAAGCAATGGAACAGGCTGCCCAAGGAAGGGGTTGATGCACCATCTCTGGAGATATTTGAGATGGTTAGACATAGTGCACAGAGATATGGTTTAGTGGTGGTCCTTATCAGGTTTAGGTTAATGGTCGGACTTGATGATCCTAAAGATCCCTTCCAGTCTTCATGATTCTATGATTTTGTCTAAAAGAGACTTTATAAAATTTAAAATATGAAATATTTCTATTTAAAAGAGGAATGTTTGTGTTTTGTTGCTGTTGATCAAATCTCCAGTAGCTGAAAGAGCTTAATGTCATCAATTTCCCTCAGTCCAATCATAACAAGATTGGTGAGTTTCATAATCGCAGAAATTCATTAGAACTATTCAGGAAGCATAAAAGTCAAGATGCAGTGGATAAACATTCTTAGCCTAGACTTTAGTAAGGATCTTGCTGGCTATCTTAAAGGAAAACATTTGCAGGAACCTCATGTCTTCATAGGCTTTTACAAATAAGATAATCAGCATGTTTGGTTTTTAATTCTTCCTGCCTTGCCACACACCTCTGTGCAGACAGACATACACATACCTTTTGAAGCAATGAGGAAAAAAGGTTTTAAAGTTTGCATGAGGCCTCAGCAGTGGGCTATGTTTAGTTATCACTCAGTGATTGTCCTGAAGCAGAAACTGGTGCCAAATTAAGTGGTGATACGTAGATAAGAACAGGGGGCTAATTGCAATCTCTGATAAGGTTGCTTGAATATAGTTCCAGCAATGATGATCCAGTAGTTCAGAAGGGAATAAAAGAACATTCATTCTCCAAACCCTGATTATGTAAGTAAAGAAATGAGTCATGGTATCTCATAAAATATTTAAAGGAGATGTTATAAAAGATCAAAAGCCATAAAAGCCTTTAAAATGACTCAGAATAAAGCAGATGAATTACTGGTGTCCTTGCTGTAGTCAGAAATTCTTTGGGGAACATTGCAAACAATACTAAGAAATGGACTAAGCCCATACTGAAGAGAGCTGCTGCACAAAATGTACTCTGTATTCCCAAATCTGACCTGAGGAATTTCTGTCCAGACTTAGATGCATTATTGGCTTAACTTTGAGCATATAAGATGTCCTGACCATATTTTCCAAAATTCAGAACATTTCACTCCAGTGAATGAAACAATTCACAGATGTTTTACTATGCCGAAATTTGGCTGTGGTTTAAAGCATCCTATTAAGGGTTTGGTATGTGGTTGGTATTTTTAGTATTTTTCAAGTTTATTTTTCTGCAAATGTGCTGAGGCAGGAAACCTGGACAGGAAGCTCTGCTAAAATTTTATGCCTCCCTGTGTCCAGGTTGTAACCAAAGAGTTACTTATTCACCTTGTTTTGGTGGTGACCCTCAACTGTCCCAATATGAAAACATAGACATAGTTATGTAGTAGGTCCCAAGTTCTACCTGCATGTCAGCCACCATATATCCAATATCCACCTCGGGGCAGGGATGCAAATCAAATAAACTTACTTTGCTAGTTCTTTACTATTTATTTATACTTTCCTTCAAGGTCCTAGAAGGTGGGAAGCTTTCCCTGAAACTGAATGGAGAGTGTCATGGAGAAGTTCAGCTGCAGCTGAAGGAACCACAGGATTTGCCCCAAGAAATCTTAGTAACCCACACAGGAACTTCAGTGTGAAAACTGATTTGAAAATTGGATTGGAGAAAATGTTGTAATCACCTGAGTAACCACAAGTTAGTCTACCTTATGAATTTGGTTTCAGACTTCTGGTTCTAAACCTGTGGCTTATTACTTATATGAGAGAAGGTGAGAGATGTATAAAAGAGGACCTGCAGAATTGAGTCTTTCCCAACAAAAACTTGCATAATTAATCTTTGTCTGTGCTATGTATCTTCAATACATGTATGGACTGACAAAACTGCACCATCCTGGTATTCTGTGCATGCTCACCTTAACTTAAGGGGAGAAAAGCAATGGTAAGACTTTTAATAGACTGTAGGGAAATTTATTTTTTTTTAATTGTGAGTTTTATCTAGGCAGAACCAGAACTATACAGAAAAAATGGAGACAATATTGAGCATTGCTGCTGTTTGAAAAGTAAGGCTTAGTGGAGTGCTGTGTTAATGTTTTAGCAAGGTCTCATATAGCATCAGGGAACAGGGCTGGGTAAAGTCATCTCCCACAGGTTTTGATAGCCAGTATTCAGTCTGATAAGAGTTTGCTTAGTTTTCTGAGTTATCCCCTCATACTTATTACAAAAGAGTAAAATAGAGCTGCTTGGTTTTAAGATAAATATTACTTACATTATGAGGCATCAAAAATCTTTCCTATGAAAGAGATAACTTTGAATGCTAACTTCAACAGGAAATTCAAATGTGGTATTCTGTAGGTTTAAAAGAATACACTTGATAAGCATTTTCATATAATTAAACATCTGCAAGATATTCGGTAATCTGTTTGTTATACTTGAGGGAAGGGATGCCATCTGCAAGGACATTGTCCAGCTTGAGCGGGAACCTTATAAAGTTCAACTAGGCCAAGTGCAACGTCTTGGATATGCGTCAGGGCAATCCCAAGCACAGATACAGACCAGGGGATGAATGGATTGAGAACATCCCTGCCTAGAATGACTTGGAGATACTGGTGGGTGAAAAGCTGAAAATGAGACAGCAGTGTGCCCTTGGAGCCCAGAAAGACTATCGGTATCTTGGGCTGCATCAAAATAAGCATGGCCACCAGGTCATAGGAGGCAATTCTGGCCCTCTACTCTTCTTTGGTGAGACCCCACCTGGAGTACTACATCCTGTGGGGTCCCCATCACAAGAAAGTCATGGACCTGTTGGAGCAAGTCCAGAGAAGGGCTACAAAAATGATCAGAAGGCTGAAGCATCTCTGCTCTGAGAACAGGCTGAGAGGGGAGATTTTTGAGGTTGAGTTGGTGGTGTCCAGCCTGGAGAAGAGATGTCTCCCTGGGAGACATCAGTTGCAGCCTTTGAATACTTAAAGGGGCCTTATAAAAAAAGACAAAGAGACTTTTTACCAAGGCCTGTAGTGACAGGACAAGGTATAAAGGTTTTCAGCTGAAAAAGGGTAGATTTAGGTTAAATATAAGCTCAACATTTTTTTACCCTGAGGTTGGTGAGACACTGGAACAAGTTACACAGAGATACCATTGATGCTTCATTGTTATAGCTGTTCAACATAAGAGTGGATGGGGCTTTAATGAGCCCATTATAGTGTTTTCCCTGCCCACAGCAGGATCTTGGAAGGTCTTTTCAATCCAAATCACCTGTGATTCTATTACTTATTTTCCTGTTGTTTATTTAGATCCTAGTTTGGGCAAAATTACGAGATTCTCTCTTTTAATAATCTCTTTAATCTGAATTAAAGCATGTACAGTTGAGATCCAGAAAGTATACTGATACTAATTTAACTGTAAATATTCTGGAAAAACTGCATTCCTGCAATTGGAGTCATCTGACAATAGAGGCACTAGCAATGGAACATCTATGTCTTAGCCCACTTGCTCAAGGCTTTTTTTATAGTCCATGGATATAGATACTTCCAGGATTGTCGTCTTATATAGTTTTAGTGTAAAAAAAAAAACAAAACCAACAAAACAAAACCCCCCACAAAAAAAACCATAAGTACACCCTTGAAATGCTTTCCCTGACATCTGTTATATTTTATTCAAAAATGGCTCCACAAGAGATGCAGAAAACTCTGGCTTTATGTTGTCTTTCTGACCTGAAGTTAGGTGAGATGAATTTCAGTCTTTATGGAAGATATCACCAACTGAGTTTAGAAGAGTAGTTCAATGGTCACTTAGCAGCCAGGAAAGAATTCTTCATCAGAATCCAAGCTGTGACAGAAATGTTGCCTGCTCCATACCAGGAATTTTTATCTTCATAAACCAAGGCTCTTCTCAGACATATCTCCTGTCTTTTCAGTGTCTTTTCCTGTATGCTCTATTTCTGAATCTCTGCATACCTTACTTCCTAAACTTGCTTATGCCCAAATCTTCAGTCAGATTTTCCTGAAGGTGATGAGCTTTTGGCATACTCAGTGTGTGTGTGTCCACATTAGCAAGTCCTGTTGGACCTATTAACAGCAGATATGTAGAGTGAAGTAATTGAAGCATGGAAGTAAAAACCCAGAATCTGTGGATTTTGCTCCCAATGTGTGCTCCTTCCAGTCAGTGCCTGAGGATTTGGATATTCATTAGTGACTGAGGTTCAATTTTGAGTGCTCATCTAGAGCTCATCATCAGGGCTATTTCATCTGAGAGGATGAAACTTTGTGCTCCAGTGTCATTCAGGAATGTGAACCAGAGCTCGATTAATGGAGAGGACTGGGAGGTTGCTTAAAGATGTTCCCATAACATGAACTAAAGCTCTAATAAGAAGACATGCAGCAAGCACAAGCAAGGGGGCTTCTGATTTGCAAGGGCACAGATATCTTTGAATTAGCATATGCATTTGAACTACTTATTTCCCTAATAATGCTTTCCAAACCCGGCTCATCTTGAGGGATGATATTAACAATGCAGATACTGCTAATGAGCAAGCCACACTCAGACTGCTCATAAAGCAGCCACAATGGTGTGACTATCCCTCAAGTGGGAATGTCAAGTTATACATGAGTGCACTTGGATATTCCAAGCACAGTAAAACTCGTGAAGGGCAGATTTAGTAGAAGGAAGATGGTTTTGGGTCAGGCTGAGAGAGAGGACTATCAATGCTGAGTAGTGTTACAGTGCTAATCCTTTTACCTTCCTCTCTTGGCTTTGTTGCCAGACCCCTATTGGAGCCTGATTATTCAGATTTTTGTCCATTTTCCTAGAGCTGAGCTGCCTCTTTCCATAGTTAAAAAGCAGCCAGTGTTTCCCCAAGGTGGTAGGCTGCTTTTTACTGTTAAAACATGGTAATTCAACTAAATGTATAAAATATCTGCTGACCAAGCACATGAACGTGTTTAGGAAGCTGTACTGTGCAGAAGTATGGAAGTATTGTGTCTGTGTTGCATTATTTCTTATCTCTGCTAACTATGGAAGGATCTCTTCTATAGAAAAGCTCAGGAATACATAATGGCACCGTTGTTTCTTGGAGTTACTGAAGCTATGAAATGTGTGAACTTTACCCCTTGCCTCTACAAAAGGTCTGCCAGTTCTATGAATCTTAAATCCATGGGAAATTTCAGTTGCCCTCAGCTTTTGAGTTTCAATGACTAAAACTTTCTGAAGTCATGCTTGAATGCTATTTTCTTTATAGCCTCCTAAATGACACCTTACGCTTTTCCAGCATTCACAACACTGAGAAAAAGATAAACAAGTGTTCCCTGTTCAGACAACTGTTGTATGTAATTTACTTGGTTTTGCTGTTTGAATATAGTGATATAATGCCAGTAATACCAAGAAATGCTAAAATGTATTTAGTGGTTTCATATTTTTAAAGGTTGATGTTGTGGTCCATGAAAGAATAGCACATATAAACAGGGGCTATGGCACAAGAAAACTGGAACTGTTTCCTGTGTAATGAGCCATGCATAGCAAAGGCTGTAAGGAATGGCTGGCAGCAAAGAGCTATCTGTAGTGTTATAGTCATCTTATGTTCCATTAAGGTCTTGTTATTTTAGTATTTAAACAAAATAATGCTGCAGGAAAACAAGCCTATTGCACAGCTCTGGTAAGGAAGAAAATTTAACTTCAAGGCGCTGGGCTATCATTTAGAAGAATTGAATCCACCAGATTCTGATTTTTAGCTGAGTATTTTAGAGATGAAAGGAAGGAAACTTTGATCCAGGAAGGAAATAGTGGCATACTGAGCAATGGGAAAGTTAAGACACGTGTGGACAGATGGAAGCAGTGCCTTTTTGGCTATAGGAATGCAACTTTATTTTTGCTTACTCAAGATGATGGGTTGAGAACAGCCTGTGTTTTCATGAGTCACCAGTAACATGTTAAATGTATCTGTGTTTTAAGGAGTGCTTATCACTCACTTCTCCCAGAATTTGAACACAAGCTGGATATATTTTCAAAAGTCTGGGGAGAGCTTATAGAAGCCTTCCAGCACCTGAAGGGGGCCTACAGAAAAGCTGGAGAGCAACTATTTACAAGGGCATGTAGCAATAGAATGAAGACTAATGGCCTCAAACTGGAAGAGGGTAGATTTAGATTATGTATCAGGAGGAAATTTTTCACTATGAGGGTGAACAGATTAGGCACTGGAGACACAGGAACAGATTTCCCAGGGAAGTTGTGGATGCCTCATCACTGAAATTTTCAAGGTCAGGCTGGATAGGGCTTTGAGCAACCTGGTCTAGTGAGAGTCATTCCTGCCCTTCCAAATCCAATTCATTTGTCCAGGCTACTGCATTAGAAAATGGAAGAGTTGAGAGCTCAGATAGGTCACTGTATCCATATTTTCTTCTATAAGGAAGATCGTGATGTGTCAGAGAACTTATCCATTGGGAATCCACCCCTACTATCAGTTTAACTGTCAGACGTGCTTCTAACTTTAAATATATCAAGTAAAAGCCACAAATAAGCCTTGTGTCAAGATTTCCAGGTTGACAGGCATAGGCATAGAAGTATCTTCAAGGAGGCTTGTGAAAGAACAATGTTGTTGAACATAACAATGGTACAACATGCAGGGATTCTTTCCTTTGCTTCCTTCCAGGTTTCTTTTACTGCTGCAGCAACATCTTTCCTCAGCCATGGAAACAATGGCTCTGTTAGCACTGGAGTCACTGGCTGTGCAGTTCCCCCAAGCCCTATCTTGCTTGAGATTTGAGAGACTTAATATTAATCTCATCTCTGGATACCTGCTAAAGGTGTTGGCATGATGACTTCCACCCTCAGTGACACCGAGGCTCACCCATATCCCTTGCTGGGTGACTTGCACAGGCTCATTTTCATATAGGAAAGGTTGAGCTGTTGTATCAGTGCTGAAACTCAACCAAATCAATGCTCACTGAAAAGGCACACTGAAAGATTTCTCAATTTATTGTATGTCAAATGTAATAAGTGAATAGCTTTTAAGTAATTTTTCCAAATTCTATTTCTGTTTTGTGCATGTGAGCATAGTAATAACAAGGCTCCTGCTGGTGCTTGCCTTGTTGTGGGTTGTGATCGGAAGAGGTAAATATCAGATCTGTTCTCCCTGATGGCACTCTGCTAACCATTTCATAGAACATTTGTGTTGGAAAAGTCAGCCTGTTCCAGATGCCATGTACCATCACAAAATTTCTTTCTGCTCCCCAAGCATCTAAGAATGACAGATGGGGTGCTAAGAGGAGGCTTGGCACTAGGGACCATAAAAAGACACCTTTTCCCCTGTATCTAAACTATATCTTTTCAACATATAATTTTCCAATATAAACATCTACTTCTGAAATAGATAAGCTCAATCCAAAACTTTGGCCCTGATTCTTTAATATATAAAATAACAGAATAAAAATACACATGTGAGACTGCTTTATAAGATTGTATTTTTAAATGTTTAGTCCTAAGAACAAGAACTTCTCAATGTACTTGAGATCTTTTCCAAATAAGCAATCCATCATGAGAACTGGTACGCTTCATCTGGTACAACGCAGTGATATTTATCTTCAGAAAAGACAGAACAAATCTTCTTTCTAAGCCCTTGTGGCCCTCTGAGTATTGGTCTGACTCAAAGTAAAGAAAGATATTTATTAGAGTATCCCCAGTGGATGGTGAAGTATTAAGCACCGAATGGTTTGTATTCTATTATCTCTTTGATTTATTATTTTAAACTCTGTTTTACTTTGCATCTGAGATATGATGGTAGGATTTCCATGTTCCCAATGCAACATGAAGGTATGTGACATGGGGGTTTTTGACTTCTTTGGGGGGAAGGGTGTTACACAAATGCCACTGAAAAATTAACATCACTCACTGATTGAGGGCTCACATTTCATTTCTGATTTACGCTGCTCAGAGCAATAGTGGTGGCATACACATGAATAATTCTGTTCATAATATTGCCAGAAGCATTTTCCCTGTTACTTTGGTATAAAACCAGAATAATATAATTTACTTTATTGGCTTCTTGGAGTGAAAATCATTCTCGGCATTGTGGTTAGTCATTTGAATTTGAAATGTTTCATTACACAGATGAGTCTTTTCAAGCATGTCTCATGCAGCATTTCACTTTTTCTTGAGCTGATTTTTCCTTATATGCATGTAATATATTGAGTTTTCCACCTGAATGAAAGATTTAACATCTGGAGAAAGGCTGATTAATATTTTGCAGTTGTTTGTGGTTCATAATTACAAACCATCTTGACCACATCTTGATAGCACAGAGAGGCTGCAGCCCACCTTCCACCAAAGAGTTATGAGGTTCAATCTGACTTGACAATAAAGCACCAAGGAAGACAAGGATCTCTTGTCTTTCTGAGATTGCCTCAGAGTCACATTTTAGTACTGGAAAATGCTAATTTTTATAACTTTGTAATCCAAAATACAAATGTAATGCAAAGTCATAGATCTTAATTTTTTTTTATTGAGTAGCAGCACTTCCCCTTTTAAAAATAATTCATAGTTTTCTCTGCTGAAGGCACTCTATGTTCTGTGTATGTGAAAAAATCCTGGCCTGAATGCACAGCAAAATGAAGTATTAACTTTCTTCTCTTCCTTAGAGTTCACAACATTTTACTCCTGTGGGATTAATGTAAGTGATGCTGGATGTTTAGTCTACAGTCTTCTGTTCACCTCTGAAAAGCCCAGGTTGTAATCTGATTTAGGTGGCAATTGAAAGAGCTCAATGGCCTAAGAGTTTAGTTCCTTGTTTATGAAATCACCATCACACACTTAACACAGTGCCTAGTGTGGCAGTAACAAACCCATTTTGAGGCTCACTGGCATAATTGCAGTAGAAAAGGCACAGAGGATAAACTTAGTACAAAAATAATAATAATCCAACAAATTCCTTTATTTGTAACAGCACAAATATTTACTGAAATTTTATTCTTGCAGATTCTTGCTTTTATTCTTGCAGATAGTAGATTGTTCTTACAAATATCAGAGCTTTATGGTACAAGTGAACTCCACTGCTAATAAAGGCAACCAAAAAAATAGGATATTTCTCATCCTGTGTTATTAAATTCTGAAAAGAAAAGTCAATTGTAGTTTATGTGACACTATGACAGTTAATTCCATTTCTGTAACCAAGTATGGATTAAATGCTGTTCATGGCAACCATCAGTGAAGATTTTTATGTGATAGAGAGTAGACATAGCAGAAGAAGGAGGTTTAGAGTTCAGCACTTCAGGGGGCTAATGTGTGTTCAAACTACTTGAATAGACCGTAGCTTAATCCCTGTGCTGCCAGTCAAGACAGTGATTAAAAATCACCCATCCAGGGAATTGCTTCTGCATGTTGATGTGCCATGTTGTGAGGATAGAGTTAAGGGGGTGGAGAAGAGCAGGGTTTATGTATGTATGGCTAATGTTTGAGCAGCTGAATTTCAAAAAGAGGGAGGGGAAAAGAGGGGAAAAAACTTGTCTGGCTCCAAGAGGGAGAAAAGAGAGAGAACAAAACTTCCTTCTGTCAACTCAGACAGCCACATCATCATAATTTCCCAGTTCCTCACAAGCAAACTACCCCACTGTTGCTTCTCTAAAGAAAAAACAGGATTGTAAAATCAAAAGTCAGCAGTCTGAGAGAGGGAGAAGATAGCTTGGAAATTAAGCAGAGTTTATGCTTAAGTAATAACCCTAGCTGTAATAGCAAGGCTCCCAGTGAAACACTGGGTGGACTTTTTAATCTGTCTTCTCAGATGCAGAATGTCTGCCATGTTTAAAGTAGGCTCTTTGTGTCAAAGGAGCTTAGCTCTGGTGACAGAATAACGTACTCTTTAATGTGAATATGGAGGAAATAATACCTTTCCCCATCTTCCCTGTTGGGAATTCTCATTTGTAGATAATATCTCTGTATTGCTTGCTTGTTTATTGTGTAGATTTTTTTGAAATCCAATTACGACTAAATGCCTTTAAATAAATCAGTGTGGAGAAAACTCATTTGTTTTCTGGTTAACTAAAACAAAGATTTACTGAGGATACCATTACATGCTCTTTCAGCACTAAGCATTTAAGTAAATGATGGCTGTGCTGGTGCCTTTGGAATTCATGCATGGCTGCTAAAATATTTCATATCTCAGGCTTTCTTGCACATTTCATCCATGCTAATGGGAGGAAAATATCTCAGTTTCTGATCTTTTCCAGAGAATATCTTACTGCGTGGCTGGTACACTCAGCTCCTTGAACAGAGGGTAATGTATTGCTGATGGTGTTAGTCCAATAGCTTACTTCAGATTAGCTGAAACACATGGAATCCTTAAAGACCATACATTTTTAATAGAAAAGAACACCATGCCATAAATTATTTTCCTCTGTCTTTTAGATTCACTTCCTTTAAAAAAAAAATAGAAGGGGAAAAATTAGCACCTAGTCAACTGGAAGGCCCAAGCTGGCAACAAAGAACATTGAGAATAGGGTATATAGTTAAATTTAGGAATAGCTATTAAAAGAGTCTTATCAGTTCTATTTCCTACAAATTCACTTCTTTTTTTCTCCCATTTTTAAAATTTTTCATTTGGTATGATCTTAAGAGATACTGGCTGCACAACAGCTGCAAGATATTCTGCATGTTTAGGATGGCAAAACTTGGTGTTTTACACATGGTCTTCACAGTCTCATATCCCCCCTGCTTTAGGAACTCTTGTTTCATTGCTAAATTATAGGCATCTACAAATGAGCTGGAAGCTGTGACCGGCTCTGTTGCTATTGCCTTATCTTTTTTATCTTGCTTATGTCTTTTGGAATGGAGACCTATCATGCTTCTTGGCAGGGATTCAAGCTAGTCTTTATTTTCTAGAGGCTTCCATGGTTTAGGAAGGAAAGTGCTCCAGGAAATAACATAAAAGTACAATACCTGCAAATAAGGCATCCATATATATGGCCCTTTCACATATGTAATATTGCTGATTGACTTGAAAGACAAGCCGAAAACTCAAAGTGGCTTCTATGAGGAGACTTTCAAGGCTTGGTTCTTATGAACTGGAAGTGAGGCCTGCTGTTATTTTTAATTAGGTTTAATTACTAATTAAAATTGAGCTGAAATGAGTGCAGTAGTAATAAATAAATCAGTCTCATGGGACATCTGACTGTTTACTCTAACTTCCAGCAGCAAAAATGTTCTTTCTTCCAAAGTATATCTTCTACTTTTCTCCAGTACACCAGGTAATGCAGTATCTCTTTACCATTTCTTGTAGCTGGAATGGAGATGAGTGTTCTTGAGTAGGGAATTTTCTCAGCTAAGGCAAATGCAAGAAGAATACAATACTAGGTTGTCCCAGGAGAAGACAAAAGTGGTGAGAAAATGTGTCATTTGCATGCTTACATCAACCTGCAAGAGTCTTTGTTTTCAGACCAATGCTGCAAGTTTCCTGTGAAGGGGAAATTAGCTGGCAGCCAGACTGGTTTCCCCAAAAAGACATTCCTGCTGTTTAATAAATTCCCTGTGGCCATTATTCAAGCTCTTGAGCAGATTTTTTTTTTTTTTTTACAAGAAAAAATGGAATTAGTCTCTCTTTGTTACACAAAAATCACCATGATCTTGGATTTGCCCCAGATTCACAGAAATGAGTGCAGAGTGTTCCAGAGGTGGGTTATTAGGCCTGTATTATCTTTCCTCTTTTTCCAGGTCATGCTTGGATGTTGAATGTTGCTAAACCTGTTTGGTTGCTTTGTGAAGTATGGATGGACACAAACTACCACCTGGAGCAGCTATCTATAGCAGTTGCTACTATGTCTGAGCAGTTCACAAAAGCACATTTGTTTTGGTTGGCATTAATTACATGGAGAAGGTGGGAAAGAAAAAGTGAAATAAAAAGAAGTCATTGCATTCCTCAGCTGATAATATACATGGACTGACAAATGGAGAGGAAAATTGCAGAGCATAGCAGTTGTCTCTAGCGGCAACTGAAAACCGAGCTAGGTCAACAAGCATGGCTAAAGAATAACCCAATCTAGTCCATTATTTGCAGCCCAGTAACTTTTCTTTTGTCAAGAGACTTCTGGATTTCAATTTGACCCAAAAAGAGTAAGTAAAATAAAATAGTGATAGCTGTGGCAAATAAATTTTACCTGGAATGGAAAATAGAATTTTAAAATAATTTTTAAAATTGAAAGTAATTTGCAGCTTCACTGTGCAAGGCATCGCAACCACTTGTTTTTGTTAAATTATTTCTCAGCTTTTTCTCAAAACTGAAAATTAACAGTGGATCTCATAGCCATAGCCCAAAGTATAAAAGGGCTCTTGGAGGAAAACAGATGAGAGATGGGTGCACAGATGTCTGTCCAGCTGCCTGTTGCCAGTTGTAGTGGCTGGCTATTCCTGGGAGAGGCTTAGTCAGTAACTGGTTGGTTCCTTACTTTTTCACTTAACTCACACTTCTATGGAATGTAGCTTGTCCACAGCTATAGTGAAGAGGAGCATTATGTTAATTCATAGTGGTTCTCTGTGCAAGAAAATGAGCCTCTACAAAAACTATGCAGTTCAAACAAATTTAGAATAGCTGCAGTATCAATTATTATTCTCAGCTGGTTAACTGGTGCTCTCTGTGGCATGTTAGTGCCAGTCTTGTATGATCTTTATCTTTTGAAACATGTAATTGAGTGTTTGATGGCTTCTTCTTTGACAGAAACTTTAAGCTTAATACCCTTAGCAGTTAGAAGGCTTTGTCATTCCTTTCAGCCTGGAAAATTTCATAACAATTCCTCCACCAGGATATTGTTGCTGTTTCATTAACCAGCTGATTTTTTTTTCTTGCTCTTACATCTACCTGCATTGAAGCTTTATCCTTTCCACTTGCTTGGGAGCACACTATTTACCATAGTTTTTGAGTTGTGAGGCATGCTTTTGATTGTAATTTATTTTGTAAATTAGGATAGGTTACCATAGCAGGAAATTCTTCTGGAGAAAAGCAGAAAGTAAACAGTACTGTAGCTTTCTTTGGCTCTTGGTAGACAGTGCTTTTTGGAGGAAACTTCTTTTACACAGGCCACAGAAGCAACACAGAAAACTGCAGAGGCTCTGGAGAGCCTGCAAGATTAGCAGCAGGGCTCTTGTGTCAGGCTGGTGGGAGAGAAGACTTACATGAGTCTTTAATCTGAAATTTGACAATGAGCTGTGTTTTCTCTGACTAGATGCAGGTGCACTGACTGCCCTGGCAAAAACACTGATAAGGGAACAAAGAGGACAAGAGGAAAGTTGCCAGATAATTAGAGATTTAATAATAAACAGAAAAAAATGTTGCTTTGTTATTCAAGATTGCTGGTCATTTAATTTTGTCCAAATCACAAGTAGTTGGAGGGAAAGTGATTGATGGGATTAATTAGAGCTATATGTTTAACAAGTGCTCCTAGCTATAATGGCCTCATTAATTAAACTTGAATTTTGTAAGAAACTCTTTGTAATCCATGTTGTCTTATGAATTCTCTCTTTTTGTTGTTTTTGAATGGAGGAAGAACCAGATGAACAAGTCAGCACTGCATATGACAACAAGTAACGTGTAATGCATTACAGTAATTTATATTTCTTTGGAGATTCAGAAAAACTCAGATCAACACATAAATCAAGTATAATCAGCAAGACCAGCTTTTGAGGAGATATTTTCTGTAACAGTCTCTGGAGGCCTGTCTTTAATTTCATCTTAAGTGATGTTACATGAAGCAGTCTTTGAATTAGCTGCAGACTTGAAGTATATCATGAAGCAAATGAAGTATGTAATTTTCATAGTTTTAGCTATTTGCTTTCCATTAAGAATACTGAATAAACATAATCCTCTTTTTTTACACACTTGCATTTTTAAATTATTTTGTAAATTATTTTATTTCCTAACTTATATTATTCTCCAAAGTGTTTATCAAGGGTATATATGCCTCTAAATATTTTGAGGGTCTCAGTCCTGAAGTCTTTTGCAAATGTAAAACATACTTAAGTCATTCAACAGGTCTTACACTGTTAACTAAAGACTTGTGTTCCTTCATGCTTTCTTTTGTATGAGTTAATGTTCTCTATCTAAAATCTGTCTTTTACTAATATATTTCAAGGTTATTAATTTCAATTTAGTCATGGTCCTCATTCATTTTAAATTATACTGGTACAGTGGATATAGGTATATCCCTGGAAGACAATAGATATATCCTCAGGACTAAAGATCATTTCATTAGCATACACTTGCTTTGGCTCTATTCCTCTATGTCTTTGTCCATTTATTTCACTTTATTTAGCATTCCCAAGAAATTCATGTATCTGGTGCTGTCTCTTAGTGTCTGCAATACAACTGGCACTACTATTTGGAGTGCAAATACACCCCTTTAAAAATGTTGAAATATGGCTTTAGTTAGAAGCTGAAGTTGAAAATGAAGCTTCAGCTGCAGTTTCCTTGTGTACATGTGCATTTTACAAATGTGCAAATAATAGATTCCAGTATTCAGTCCTATGTTTGTGATAAGTCATAGCTTGATAATAGCACAGTTCAGAGGGAGAGTTACTTACTTTCCACTGGTTGTGTAGTTACTTAGGAATATATGAATCAATGTAAGGAAAAGTATAGCATGTAGGAAGTACACCTGGCAAAGAGAGATGTGGTTGGAATTGCTTTTGGGCATATAGTGTTTGAGTCACTAAAGGTAATATATTATGTCTTAATATCATGTTTGATGAGAAAGTTTCAGATCTACCAGTCATGATCACAGGAATTTTGAGTTAAATGTAATTTTTTCAAGATTCCTTGATCTAATTCCATTTTCCTTATGGAACTCAAAACCTGCATCATTTTCAGTGATGATGTTGGGTTAAAAACAAAGAATAAAGATAACTTGGTGCTCATTAAGACACTTGAACATGGAAATACTAATTGCTCTTTACTGAGTACAAAGCTTGCACTTGCAGAGCTCTTTGGGAAACTTATCTTCCAGTTTTTGACACTGAAATGTCACTGTTGCTTCCAGCAAAACTGAGAGCTGAGTATGAGTCTAAAATAAACTTTTACTTACTGGAAGTGTATATACTACTCATGAACACCAGATTAGCTTCCTGTGAGACCTAGGGTTATGTTTTGATGCTTGAGAGCCAATTTAAGTGTATATTCTTTAATGCAGTTTTTTGTGGCCACTCTAGTAAAACATGAACAGATCCAGGAGGTGTTTCTCAAGATTGTTAATGTGATATTCACATCCTAGACTTTTGATTCAGAAGAGCCTATGGAGATAAAGCATAATCATATATCCTCTTTCTAAAGAACCTCCACCAAAGAAACTAATCTGCCTGTTAAGCTAAAAAGATTTCTTTTTGAAAAATATTAAACAAACTGGAACTTAAATGTAGCAAACAGCCTCAAAATCAAGGCTGATGTCTCAGTTTCCCAAGGTTTTAAGGTTTCCTAGGTTTGAGATCTTATCCACTGCACTATTTAGAATTAGTTGCTTTATCAAACACTGTAGCAGAGACTTTGACTTCAGAAGGATTCTATAGGAGCTTCAGGCTCCATGTTTCGTAGACCTCATATCAAGTTTCTTTTGCCATCATACTGCTAAGAAGCAACTTACAACAAAGCATAAGAAAACAATTTTATTTTTTCAGTAAAAAACTTCTGTGAGATGAGTTTGAACAGGTAAATAATCCTCTAGGCTTTACTGCAGGTGAAAACATAAAAAGGATCAAATTCTTGTATATTTGGCAGGGGTAGTTTGCATCTTTTCACCCCTAGTTTTAAGCATACACTTGCATGTTGATACCCGTGAAATCTTATTACAGTAATTTGATCAAATTGACGTTTTCATATTCCTACCCCGATCCTTCCCTCAGTGTTTTTCAAGAGGACTGATCAGAATTCAGTGCTGTGTCATTAATCTAACAATTGAGAAGAGAGTAATTAATTTTCTCTATCCAAAACACAAAATACAGCCACAAGTAAATGGCGTTTCATTGATTGCAGGGAATTGTTAAATAGAAGTCCTGTGTAGCAGTGAAATGGGATGGGTGTAGCTTTTATTCTTCTCAGTCCCTGCCTCATCTGCTCCCCAAAATTACAAGTGGCTGCTATACAATGTAAGCAAGGGAGACTTTTTGTCTGTGTCCAACTTTGAAGTTTAGAATGCTATTTTGTCTGAATAAGGGAAATTTGATATTTGATATTTGATTTTATGCAATTCATAATCTTTTCATCTGATATGAAGCAAGCACTACACATTGCTACTCCAGCAGGGCACAGTGTTTTAGAGTCACGTGCTGCTATTGAAATTGAGGTTTGCCTTTCTTCAGAGAATGTTAATGATGGGTCATTTATAGTATGGCTTATTGGGACAAATTGAAATGGTATTTAAATACTGTTGTAAAATGCAGATGAAGCATAAAAAGGGAAAATGGTATACCTGCATGAAATCACCCATCGTTGTCTTAAGACTTGCATCAGTGAGAGAACAGAGGGATTTTATAGTTCAAAGAGCAATTTAACAACCATTTGAGAACTGATTCTCACCATTCATGTGTAAAGGTTTTGTATGTGGAAGCTGTTCATATTGTGTCACGAGTTGCTCTTGCTGACACGTTATTTCCTAATTTTTTTTTTTAATGGACTCACTTATATTTCCTTCCATTTTCCTGATATACAGAGAGAATAACCTGGTGCAGGCACTCATTTCTTTTACTTTCAGTGAGCAGAGAAGGTAACTAATCAGTGAAGAACTGAAGATATTTGCCTCGAGCAGGAGAGACCTGAATGTGCTGTTCAGAGCAGCAAGGAGGCTGCTCTAACAGTGTCCCTGTTCAAACAAAGAGAGAGTCACAAACATCGTTTGGATCAGCCACTCTGTGCTGACTGACAATATGGCAAGAAAGAACAGAGAGACACTGTTCTTACCCAATCCACTATTGTTATTTTTCTTCATCAAAATTCTATGATTAGCTGTATAAGTAATTTCTGCGACTGTGCTTGCCTGTGAGAAAGTTACAAACTACAGACATGTTAGTGTATTTGTTCTAATTCTTACTATTACACTTCCACTATGAATTCATTATACTGTGCTGTGGTATCTGTTTTCCATAGACAGTGGACTGATTGTATCAATTGCTTAGTATCTGGCAGCAGCACCTATCAATCTAAAAGTGTAGGTCTGTTGTCCATGGAAGTAAGATAAAATAAGATTCCACAAGTAATGAGGTTTAAAAAAAACCACTGTTTTTCCATTCTGCACATGGAAAAAGTGGTACAGAGAATTCTCTTTTGTGGGCAGATGGCAAAGCAGCAAAAGCAAGGGTTTTGGAAACTGCATATTAGGATTTCCAAAGCAAAAGCTTTGAAATCTTCCTTTCTTCTTCTCTTATAAAAGACTTGTAACAATTTTCAAGTCCAAATGTTTCTTATAAGGTTTTTGTGCCTGACCTACTAGCAACACAACTAAGCACAACAAAAAGCTGTACTGAATGCTTGTTGATCAGTGAATTCCAGTAGTGTCACCGGAACACAGTTTTGTGTCCCATCTAAGTTCCTTCTCCCAGTCAGTCCTAATATTATCTTTTCCTATCACTTTTGAATGTTGTGTGGAATAAGGCATCTTGCAACCTAACTGGACACCTGCTTGTTTCTGTCCATTTGTTGATCTGCTTTGGCTCCTAAGGAGATTTGTTTCTTGATTGCGAGGAGCTTTGCAAGCAGAATAGCACTGGGTTATTATATAGCACAGCTCTGAGGTGTGCAGAATACAAAGCATGCTAATTGGCACCCCCTTAAACAGCAGGATCACACTGCTCAAGGTCTTTTCATGCAGAGCTGGCCCTGAATTGTGCCAAAGGAGATGGTTGCACAGCAAATAGATACGTTCAGGAGATTTTGTCATCAAAAATACATCACTTAGACACATTGAAACAGTAATCTTACACTGGTTCAACAGATGGATGCTAAGTTATCTAAGCCTTAAACTGTGTTTAATTTGGATAAATTAACTTGCCTCTCTAGCAATGTATTAGCTCAGACTCTTAGGCTGAATGTCTTCATGCAATCAAGCTAGAGTGATAGCCAGTGAATCTTTTGGACATAACTTAAGATACTACTGTCACCAATATCTGCTTCTTTCCCCTAATGTTACTTACTGTAACCATATACATCTTGAGTGATCATTTTTTAGTTTGTATCTTGCAAAGAAACTCAGGCTCTGTGGTTCAGCTTACAGTCTACTAATTCTGTTGCAAAGGTGGTAAATTCCTTCAAAAAGGGATGATTGGTGGTGGATATATCTTGTGTTTCCCTGGGATGATTCACTAAAACTCTTAGTGAGTACCATAAGTGTGCAAATGCACAGCTGTGCTGGCTCTGAGCTCTGAAGATGGCATCTTGTTAAAGTGTGATGATTTGACCATACTCAGTCGCATATCTCAGTCCTACTATGAGAATATAACTCTGTATCTAAATGTTTGTCTGGAAAGTCTTTTATGAATTTCAATAGATATTGCAGATGAAGAAGGTTAGAAGTTGTCTATTTTATACTTGATACGTAAGTTCCAAAAGTGGAAGAAGGCAGGTTAGTATGACAGAGAAAGAGGAAATTTGTCAGGTGCATTCTTTATCTTAAGCTAAGGTTCTTGAATGATGTGGAACAAGCTAGCATAGCCAGAGGCACAAGTACTTTTGAGGCTATGTGTATAAACCCATAACTATTTCCTTGCACACATGTGCCTATGCATATGGCTGTATGTGCAGTGAGAAGTGCACTGAAGCCTTCACAGACATACTGTCATAAAGTCATATTCAGAAAAGCTTTGAAAGCATCTTCCAGTGCTGGCTAAAAGAACATATGAAATGTTACCTTACACCTAAAGAAGGACACATGCAAAACCCAAGGCAGATGTATCAGTAAAAATAAGATTATTGGAATTACCTTGCAACACTTTTAAATATAAATGTTTAAAATATCCAGTTTTAAGAGAATATAAAACTATAAGATTTCAAGATAAAAGCTTTATTTATTGACGTTGTTTCAGGCAGCATCTAGCTGTTTGCAAGTAAAGGGCATGAAAAACTCAGGCTAACTCCAATGTGGAAAACCCAATCTGCTGATAATACTAGTCTTCAGACTGCCTGATCCCAAATGCATCTGGATGAGTGAGAGCCAGCATGGCCTGGAGGGTCAGTCCAAAGAAGCTGCAAGATGCTGTTGAATGAAAGATGAAGGCCAGGATATGAACTGAGGAATCTCGAATCTTTCTGAAAAGGGCTTGTGCTATGGCCCCTGCTGGGCTCATGAATTGACTTGACTATGGATTATCCACAGCCATTTAATGTCATGGAAAACAGTTACAATAATCATAATCCTTCTGCACATCTGTCTTGCTTTCTGCATGCTCTTTTCACCGGTTACAACCTGGCATTCCACACACATGCTAACAGACGTTTCCAGCAGAAACTTCTAAAAACCTTACAAAGAGCATGCATTTGTGAGGGCTATGGTCTGTTGTTTCAAGGAAATGAAACGAATAGGAAATTAAATAATCACAACAGTTGTTTATTGTTTCAATGAGAACAAAGTGCAGGCTGATCTATGGAAGAAAGACCAAAGACACTGTGGATTTGCAACCTTATGCTCAAAAGTCTGAGGTATGTTTTGTTTCACTTTGCTGTGTTACCATTGTATAAATGAGGGCATTGCAACATGAAAAAGAGAGAACACAAGGAAGCAATTCTTTCCTGCTGTTTTGACTTTGCATGCATTTTTAACACCTTGGTTGGAGACCAAATGTCTAGCATGATTACTTTTGGGTACTTTGCTGAAGCATTTGTAGTTTTCTATGGCAGTTTGCTGCTTATGTGCAAGTTTAGCTAAAAAAAAGCAAAACAAATAAAACAACAAAACTTTAAAATAATGAAGAAATTGTTATGATGCGTTTCGCCTGCCCAATTTCAGAAAATCAGATCTCCATGGTATTTGTAGGAAGAAAAGTTTTTCCCCCAGATACTCTCTGTTTTCAGGTTGTCCCAACTTAAGCCAAACTCCTGCTGGACAGAAGAGTAAAAGCAAGTGAACTCCTTGGTCACTACCAGTCCAGTAGTGCAGAGTTCTGCCTTTCTAGAGAGTAGCAATTTCTGGAAAGTTCACTTTGCACCTGATGGGTTTGGTCAGTCCAGATCAGCCTATTAAGGGCCTGGATGCCGCTGGCCGATTGTCAGTGCTGGGTTAATTACCCCTAGGGCTCAGCAGGACCATCCCACTGCTGGGAAGCTCCTGGAGAAGATCTCTTTCTCCTGCCTTTTCACCCCACCGAGCCTGGCTCCTTGGAGGGGGAGGAGGTATTTTGCTGTTGGGTGCAGCACGAAGGGATCCCGGCGGAGGCAGTTAGGTGGAGCGGGTTTTCCTGCAATTGTAGGGGAGATTTTCCTGTTGTGTTTCGTCTGCCACTGTTTCACAGTTGCAGACGCAGTCAGCACTGCCACGGGATTACTTGGGACTGTGGCGACTGCTAGTACCTGTCCCAGCTGGACTGCCGTGCTCCCTATCTCCGCAGCAATGTCTCGGCTAGAAGATGTGGGGCGGGATCCAGCGGTGGGTATGCGGCTGGCTGGCTTCTTGGGAGCTGGAGCGCATGTGTATGTGTAGGCTTGACATTGAAAGTAGTTTAGGAAGTGCTTTATAATGCCTTTAGCAGTCGAAAGGGAGGAGTCGAGGTTTGTTCTGTTGCTGCGATGAATTCTCTTTTCAGTACTGAAAACTCTGAGAAAAAAGGGGACTTGTTTAACGGAGTGCTTTTCTCGTCTTGTGTTTTCAAACAAGGGCTTATTGTTGTCTTGTTGACTTAAAGTAGAAAGGAGGCATTAGCATCTTCATACTGCTAACAGCATCTGGAATGTTATAATTTTCTTTTAAAAATAACAGATGAAGGCTGAGATACATGTTTACACGAGAAGAATGAAAAAATATGGCCATTCCCTAAAGCCTGATCCACTCTTCCTGCAAAGTCTTTCAAATCCCATTTATTTATGTGTAAAGAAAGGAGGTACATAATCTAAATTGGAGACGTAATTAAGTATAATGGCCGAGAGATGATGTTTTTTTCAAAGGATGTAGTTTTTGGCGCTGATCTGATCAGGGTGATGGTCTGCTCACTGCAGTTATTTTATATGCAAGTTTTTTATCCACAGAAGCCCACAAAATGTCCTATACATTTCAATGCACTGAAATACAGTTCACAGTCACAGAATTTCTAATGTGTTTTTCCTGGTACTACAGTTAAAGCCAAGCAATTGTCTCAGAAGAAGATAAGGTGCCATTCAGTCCAGTTTTGAGGTAGATATTTAACAACCTCCCAGAAAAAAAGACCCTCGAGGCTGGAGGTTGTGCAGATGCATGCCAGTAATTCTTTCATGAGTGCTGCTGTTGTTATTGCAGTAGTGGTGAGCTGCTTGCTAAGTGACAGGAAATATATAATTTATTCTAGGTTTTTTGAGATAAACTGTGACACTTCATATGTTGATAATGAGAAACATCTCATATGCACATAATTAGCCCGTTTCCTCTTTCCATGCTATCTTAAAAGCTACTAAGCTATTTTGTGAATGATGTTGAGAACCTTTTACTTGAGTAACCTACCTGGGGTATTGATACAGTTACTCAGAAGTGATTGCTCAATTTAGGTGTTTTTTCCTACTCCCTTTTGGGATGTTCTGAAGAGTATCTGGAGGACAATTAATTTGAGAGTTTTGAGTAAGCCAGCAAGTAGACCAGGCAAACTAGTAATTAATCCAGCCACCTATGGCAAATGGATCCTCTTCATGTGCGCCTTTGTGTCTGCGCAAATGTTTGCATGTATTTGGCAGAACGTTTAGCCATACCCAGGTAGTTGAAAAGCATTTCCATTTTGTTTCATGAGGCTACTCACCTATTTGAGCAAAGGAGAAGAGCTGTACAAACCAATCACCACCCACATCTAGGGGCTGATGGAAACTGGGATTCGGACTCTCCACAATGAAGACACTGTATAGTGATAGTTCAAAAAAATCATACTTTCATTTGACAGAGTGAAACTAAATTTAATGCCAGAGCTGCTGGCTGTTGTACAGTTATCTGGTTGATGTCAAGTGAAGCACAAGTAGATTGGTTATTTTTTTCTTATCACTTCACATGCTGAATTAGAAACTAATGTTATCTGATCTCCTAACTTATTTCAGCTCCCAGAGCATCTCTCTGGTCATCAGTAAGATTTAAAAAGACTAGTACTATCTACCATTTCAGTTTCTAAGCTGCAGATTACATTGCTGATACAGTGCAGCCTCTTAATTTCTTAGCTTGAAGCAATGAAATATTTCCATGCTGTGGTTACTAAAAATGTGTGAGGCAAGCTCATGTGGCTTTGGTTAATGACTGGTTTGTCTCAGGTGTCTGAAAGGTCTTTAAGGATGTAAAGACATAAAAGAAAATATTTGAGATCACTGGGGTTTATTGTGGTATGTTTCTGTTAAGTAACACTTTCTCAAGGAAAAAAAAACATGTGGGTGTGCCTCTGGCAAGCACTAAAACATTACTTGTTCTTTGCATAAAACACTAGCTGACATGACTTAGGAAGTCCTCAGGAGAGGTTAAGTGGAAGTGCCACCTTCTTAAGATTCAGCTTTATTAGCAAGGAATAAGGACTAAGGCTTTGCATCTCATTGAGAGTAAGGGGTAATGCCTCACTGAAGAGGCTGAGGTGGGTTGCCAAACTCTTGAGTGGCTTTGAGGCAGAAGAGCACTCTGTTGTTAACACTCTTTCTCTTCTCAGTTGATTTTGTTGTTTTCATTTTGTGTCCTCTTAGTTCAGGGTCAGAACTGTTTTAATCCAAAATGGTTATTGTGCGATTATTTGGGTTAATATTGCCATTTGTTAATGCCAAGGAACCTGAGGAGAGGACCAGTAAAGTAGTTACTATGCTCCTTGGTATTGTGAGTGGGAGAAACCTAACCCTTCATAGCCTGTTAGCTGCAGTTGGACAGCAGGAAGAACAGGGATGAAGAGTTGCAAGGACAAGGATCTTGCACCTGGTTCATGATCAGCAGTATAGGAGGACAAGCCACTATATTGTCAAAAAAGTATGGTGAAATACAGAAGTTGGTTAGGTTTGTCATGTCAAGCAAGCTGGTTTTATGATGTAGTGCAGACTCCATTGCATCTGGTTCTTGGGAACTGTTTGTGTGTCCTTCACATGCAGCAGGGACCAGAGTCATCCAAACACAGAAAAAGAGTCCTGCTCATTAGTGTCAGCTGAAAATGGGTATTTTGGGATTACTCTCCTACAACTCATTTCAGTTTTCTGTATATCCTCTTGTCTCTTGAAATACAGAAAATTATAGACATGAGACATTATTGGAAACAAAGAAGTGATTGTTAACCTCATAGAAATAATGAGGAATGCATGTAGATCCTTTATTTTCTTCATTTTAAAATTCAAGAACACTGGGAATAGGTACTTGTTACTTCTTATATTCTGCAGTTCTGTTTATACCTGCAATGAAATAAGAATGTCTAGAAAGTGAAGATCACTTAATTGCAAAAGTAATCTAAAGTAATTTAAATAAGAAACCTTCAGATATGCCTATTTCTCTCTGTTGACTACCAAGGGACTCTACAGAGACCAATTTATATGAATGCCACCCTCTCTAGTTAGGAACCACTGTGCAACAAGAGAGAGGAAATGCTGGCTCTGTCAGTGATCTGCTACATGTTTGCAGAGATTTGTTCTGGTCTGTAGGGACAAGGAATGATCCTAAAATCATTCTGTTAATGGAAAACAGGAATCTATAACCCTATAACATAGCAGACGCATGTTTGCAGTGGCTCCAGCGATACCAGTAGAATGGGAAATGTCTCACACCAGGCCTTGGGGTCTTAGTGAGGGCCCACATGACGATTCTGCTCCCGCAATGGAGGAGTAACCCTGCTGGTTCCCATTTTGTCACTCAGGAAACCTGAGCTGGGTGCTTCTGGCACCAATGACAGAACATTGTGCCAGAGGTCTAAAATAGATTACCTTCAGAGCACACATATTATTTGTTAGTTGTCCTCCACCCTCCCATGGTTCACAGCTAATTTCCCCTTTTAATTACCTGATTACAATCTTGATTTTTAAATACAACATTGATCTTATGAAGTTCAGTGTACTAAGAGTACAGCAGGCATAAATTAGAAGGAGCTCATCAATGTTGGACAGTGGTGTTTTTTAGTTAGTGCCAGAATCTCTTCGTAGTCCTTGTAAATGTGCAGAGTATAACTAAGAATCTGTGCTTGTTCTTCTTTAAAAAATAAAAATCCTTTATAGGCTTTTTTAGAATTACATATGAGAACCAGAATATAGGACAACATGAGGGCTGCATATTACATGCCTTGAAATGAGATAGAGATATCTTTATAAACACAAGGAACTTCAGATATTTTAAATTCAGAGTCATGTGTGAAGTACCTGTTGTAGAAGTTCATAGATACTTCTTGATGCTACTTTAAAAATTCTCTTTGATAAGGAGGCAGAACTTGGGGTTCTTACTTGAGAATCTACAATGTTATCTAGGTGGAGATGGTGATTATGAATTCACATAACATTTAAGATATCCTTTACTTAGCAGCAGAGAAAGATCTGATGGGATAACTTTTCTAGAGAAAAAGAATGTAGCCATTTCTTTACACCACTGTAAGATCTCCCATGAATACTTGCAGTAGCTTAAGGCCCCTGGTGTTTCCAAGCTGCACTAAATTACATATCAGTGTGTGTGAAAACATATGACTAGAAGGAATGTGCTGAAATATTTCTGGTTATTTCTGTTGCTGTATCATCTACGCTAAAGGTCAGGGAGTACCATGTCACTAAAGCATTACACAAGTGAAATTCCCAGCTGGGGAGAAGTGGGAGATTTCAAGCTCTACTGTGCAACCAAACTAATTTACTATTTGGAAAAAAATTATTTTAATTTCCTTTTTTTATCTGAGTAGCATCTGTCATCTATCAAGCTCTTAGCTTGAAATGAGAGAGAGAATGTACTGTCCCCTTTCTTGAACTTTCAAAGGTACTTGGGGCTGCTCTACTCATTGCTTCCCATGTTGCTGGAAGTCAGGACAGGATGTGAACCTGCTCCCTCGGTATTTGTTGTTTAGCCATGATATACTGCAGAATAAACTTCTCAAATTAAAAGTGTGAATTTAATTGTAGAAAAGTTTTTTGAAGAGATGTTCAGCCATAAATGTGTTAGGAGGTTACTATTGATGATAGTTGACCTTACATGTGCTAAAGATTAAACAACCCTTTCTTTTCCCTGAAGCTTTTAGAGGAAATATTAAATCTTGTACATAGTGAGTGTAAAGCTACAAGAGTTGTAAGAATATAGAAAATGAAGGTCAAAAAGAATTCCAAATGCATATCAGTAATGATTTGTGCACACATATCTAATACTTTATCTAATACTATAGGTAATATTAAAGCAGGTATTTATTGTTTGCTTTGGGATTTACAGGACATGATCTTTTTCCTTCTGTGTTAGCATTTAAAACTCAGTTATTGTTTTAGCTCCCATGAGAAGAAATATGTGATGTTGTATCAAAGATCTTAATTCTGTGAGATGTTCTTGTCTTGCTGAATAACATACAGGATTTGGCTTTTTGAAAATAAATTATCTTGCTAGTATACATTTCAGCCAGGGAGGAATGTTGTCTAGGCTTTATATCCTACAAACAGAATAACAGATGTGCTTTTGCTGTATTGACATCCTTTAAATACTGCAAACAACTATTTAAACGTCACAGAAGCACTGCATGTAACATGTAGACATGGCAGCCAATCATGCTTCTGTCAATGAAAATATCTGGGTAGGATGAAATAGTGATTTTTCTTTTATGCTGAATATTTGTTTTTAGATATCATGAGCTCTTGAACACGAATGTCCTTTAAGCATTTATCAGTTTTCACTGCCTGGATTAAAAACAGTGGAAAAGAATTATTTGCTTGTTTCAGCGTGTGTGTAGGTTGATTTCTTTAGTAGTGTAGAAAATTTCATTGAGTATTTATAAAGAAAAAAACCCTGAGTTTTCATTATTAGTTACTTTTATACTATTTAAATATTTCACTAGTTATGCTGCTGGCACTTACTAGCATAATAAATACTCATAGACTTCATTGTTTGTGCTGCAGAAGGTAAAAGTAATGGACGTGGGACAAACTGGGCTATGAGAGAGCCCATTGGTTTAATGAAATTTGAAATTATGATTGAATGTGATGTGAAATAATCAAATTAACTTGTTGAAAGGAAAAGTTGTTCCCAAGAAAATTTTTGTGTATCTTAGAATAAGATATAAAACGGCAAAAAGAATATTTTTTTCTCCGAAACTAACAAAACACACTTAAAGTGGTGTTTTATTACCCATATCAGATTTCATCACAAGACTAGAGGGGCAGAGTCACCTCACTTACCCTGCTGGCCACGATTCTTTTGATGTAGCCCAGGATACAGTTGACTTTCTGGTCTGCAGGCATGCACTGTTGGCTTGTGTTGAGTTCTCATCAACCAACACCCACGCATCCATCTCCTCAGAACTGCTCTCTGCTGGGCCTGTATTTGTGCTTGAGAATGCCTTGGCCCATGTGCAGGAGCTTGCACATGTCTTTGTTGAACTTCAGGAGGTTCACAAGGGCCCACCTCTCAAGCCTGTCCAGGTCCCTGTGGATGTCATCCCTTGCAGCATGTCTACACCACACAGCTTAGTGATGTTGGCAAACTAGTTGATGGTGCACTGAATCCCACTGTCCATGTCAACAACAACAATATTTAATGTTACCAGTCCCAACAGCAATCCCTGAGGAACACTGCTTGATGCTGGTCTCCACTTGAATACAGAGGCACAGACCACAACTATTTGAGTGCTGCCGTTTAGTCAATTCTGTATCCACCAAGTGGTCTATCTATCAAACCCGTGTCTCTAGTTTAGAGACAAGGATGTTGTGCAGGATAGTACCAAATGCTTTGTCTGACTTCCTCTGAGCATCTTTGGAGGATATGATCCTTGATTATTAACCCTCTTTCTCAGGCTCCTCTTCACTCCAGGGTACTCTGTCAAGCATATTTCTAAAGAGGCCAAAATTTGCTCTCCTGAAGTCCAGGGTAATGAGCTTGTTATGCTCCCTTCTTGCTGCCCTAGGGATCTTGAACTCCACCATTTTATGGTCACTGCAACCAAAGCTGCCTGTGAACTCCACATCCCCTACTTGCACCTCACCTTGTTGGTGAGAATAAAGTACAGCAATGACACCTCTCCCACTGGCTCCTCTGTCACATTATAGTGTCATGTGATTTCCTCAGAACACAGAATTACATTGTTTCCTGTGAGAAAGTGCTTACAGTTCTGGTTTATGGAAGTCTCCCTTCACCAGCATTTTTTGGTATTTTTGTCCTACTGCTTCTATGTACTGCTTTCTGTACTTAAAGCATAGGGGTCATTTATAACACTGGCATTCACAGCAATGAAGAATAAAGAGTTGGCCTTTGGTTGGCCCTGAGCTGATTTCAGGGGCACCAAATGATCGGATAGCAGTGTTTCAAAGAGAGATGAACTGCATATTTCCCCCAGGAAACATATATTTGGGGTTTGATTACTAAGGTTTCACTGAAACCAGCAATAACAGTCTTCTGAGCTTTGGTATTATCTCTGATCTGAAATTTTTCAAGTATAAAACAAATGGGAGGTGTAATATAGTATTTTTGAAGCATAGCATTGCATCTGCTTATGAAACAGCTTAGCAGGCTTTTTACCAGTTCAGGTTTACTGGTACTTAAGATACTGAAATTAATGGAGTTCAGTTTTAGTTTTAATTTTTCTGTCCCTACATGTGTGCAACTGAAGTCAGTAATACCACCTGCAAAATATGTCATGCTCAAAACAAGAGCTACAAAGATGCAAATTCCACTAGGGTTAGTAGAAGTCTTGCTATGAACTACATTGGGTTTGAGTTTTAATTTCCTGCTTTGCTTACTACATATTGCATAACTAATCATTATGTACTGGAGAGATACCAGTTCCAAGCTGGTTTTAGGTGTATTTTTGATTTTAAAATGTCAATTATCTTTTGACAATCACTTTTACTTTGATATCTATTCTTAAAAACCACCTCTTGTGGGTATAGAAATAATGCTTCCCATTTCAATGGCATTTTGATAATAGTATAATTTTCTTCCAGTAATTCCATATTTTTACAAATACAAAATTATGTACTTGAAATTCTTTCTTTCTGTGTCTGGAGGCTGTGTTATGTGGCTTTCCATTTACGGGCCATGCTGAATATGGAATACAACGGTGTGCTGCAGCACACTGTATTCAAGCACCAACCTAGAAGCAGAAGCAGAATTGCGGTTGATTAATGACTAATCACTGGATTGCCCAGAAAATACACCCCCTCTTTAGTGCCTCTTAAAGAATTTATTATTCATTCCCAGATGCAGTGTGTTTTGACTTCTTAGCAACTGCAAAAGGGAATAGGGAAATGTCTTTTTTGATTTCTATCAGAGTGCTCAACTTTGATTGCCTTGGAAGATAGGCTCTTATTCCAAGATGTTTACAATCTAAGATCAGATTTTGGCACCCTTGCTCATACTGAATAGCATTAGTCAGGGCTGAGCTGCTGCTCATTCAGGTCAGATAGATCAGAATTAATCATCAGTTTGAGACGGTGCTATTCAAACATCCATGAGGCAGTGATGCCAATGTTTTTCTGCTGCTTTTATCTGTTTATCTGTTCCTCTCTTTTATATATAAACACCATAAAAAAGCCTTTGGTTAAAAAAAATATAATGTTTTAAGCATGCAACTGAATGAACAAATGAAACTGTTTGGCATACAAAGGAACATGCGGGATTTGGTACAGAAAGAATAGCAAAGAAGAAAGCCTCAAATTCAGTCCTAAGAAACGAGCACTAAAGGTCGGCAGGTTTTCACTGGGCTGCCAGTAGATGAGCAATGATTACTTTGCCTTTTAAAAACATTGTTTCCTGCCAGCACCAAATCCCCTTGTCCCATTTCCAGGGCAGCGTTCAGCCTGGAGGATAAGTGGATGATGAGGTACACACTTGTGGTGTGGAAGGGATTCAAACGTGAATGAGATTTTCATCTTTTGGGACTTCTGTGATCCAGATAGTGCAGAGGAGGAAAGACAAACTGGTCTTCGTTTGTAGGAGAAGCTTTCATCTTTTCTGTGCTGTGTGGTTATGGCAGAAGAGAGACGAAGGGAGTTGTCTTCCTGCTTATATCAAATTACCAGGCCTTTAATTTTGACCAGATGCACCATGCAATTATGTATCTGATGGATAGTTATAAAAGAATTAGTCTCTGGAAAACTGAACTTTATTTCAAGTAAGATCAGCATCACAGAAGATACAGGAAAGCAAATTTTGTGGTGGGATCAGCGCATTTTTTAAATGCTTAGCTTTCTTGAGAGAATGAAAGGACGCATTAGTGCAGAGAGGGAAAGTATTCTAACTTCTAAGCATACCTCTGGAACAGATGCTTTGGTGCTCTTCCCACAAGCTGGAAGGGCTAAATACCAATGGTCAGCCTGAACCCTGCTTTTCTTTGCTGAACTTTTCTTTTTGCTGTGGTTCATATTGGGGTTATAGGTAGCATTCCTGCCATTGGGTTCCCCACGCTAATTGTCATGAAGTACAGAAGGTTCAAGCGTGCTTGGTTCCCAAGGCTGCTAATGAGCCCTGAGCTGTCCTCACCCTTAATGAACTGAGGTTTGTTTGCAGGGGATTCTTGCCCATCCCTCCTTTTCCCTGGTCAGGGGAGGAGGCGAGAGTTCACACAACCAAACAATGACTTTACAGTGTAAAGACGGTGCAGCTGTGCCATCTGAGCCATCCTCAGTGATGAGCAACAAAGCTTAAATAGATTGTACTGTGAAGAGGTACAGCTCTGTGAGTGTGAAGCATAGCCTTTGCTTATGCTCCACTGACCTGTCTGCTCGCGGCGGCGACAGGCCCTTGACGGGAGCTGAGGCAGGGAGAGCTGCACAGGGCGACTCTTTCAAAACCGCTCTCTGTAACACTGAGTAAAGGAAAGGAAGCAAAATGAAGTTTCAGTTGATTTCTGACAGGGATGTACTGCTGCGTTCTCTAGAAAATCCCATGCCCCTCCATTTAGAAGTCATCAATTCCTAATCCACTTCAGATGGTTAATAAGGCCACTAAAAGAAGCGGTAGTTGTTAAGTTTTAGCAAGTTAGAGTACTCACCAAAAGTGCATGACCATACGCACACACACAGAGCCCTAAGTGAATAATGTGTTTCACTACCTAATTCTCCAGAGGCACTTCTTGTACTGCTATAGGTTAGGATAGTGAGAAATTTGGGCTAAACTGCTGATTGTCATTTATTTCATCTGCCTTTCTTTAGTAATTTCAGGAACAACACTGTGGTGCTCAGGCTTTCTGCAAATCTGTATGTGATACATGTTTGTGCATACATGTGCAGGGACATAAGTACAAAACTACAGGTGCATATAAATATAGCTACACATGTTCTTGAAATACATAGAAGTATACTAGTCTGTGATACATTTATGTATATATTATACTTTTTAAAAATCATATGTTTTCCTAGAAACGTAATTCCCAGTTTATATTCATGTATACATTTACACAGGTAAATTCAGATGTTCTCTAAATGCTGTTGCAAAAACAGGAAATGGAAATGTCAGTCTGCAAAAGTAACTTAATTGCAATGGCAGTGAGATTTAACATTATAACACTCTGGACTAATCCTTGCAAAATACAATACAAAAGTGAAGGGTTTTTTTTTAAAAATACCTACTAGGAGATTTGTGAAGCCAAAATCATCATCTGTGGAAGAAATCAAATTTTGATGGTCATCGTTTTGATTTTTGAGTAATGCACAGAAACATCTGCTGTTTTCCTTGATCACAGGAGAGAGAAAGGGAAAGATAAATTATGAAAAAGCTTTTGTTTTGCATTTGTAAGTGAACAGAAACAAAGAAAAAAAATAAAGCATTCCAGGTTTAAATACCTTGATGTGTGTTACATGCAGGTTCAAAACTTTAGATTGCTCTTCCTCCTGATATGGTGGGCTGATAGCCCTAGGAGCAGTGGCGAAAGTTGACAACCCCCCACGGCTGACCCCTCACGTTCTATCTCGCCTAATCAAATTTTACTTGTCTTTCCAGATAGCTGATCAGCTTCCCTGGATTTCGCTGACGCCACAGGAAAGCTTTGCCTGAAGATGGAAACACTGGAGTCGGAACTGACCTGCCCTATCTGTCTGGAGCTGTTTGAGGACCCGCTGCTGCTGCCTTGCGCTCACAGCCTCTGCTTCAACTGCGCGCACCGCATCCTGGTCTCCCACTGCGCCACCAACGAGCCAGTGGAGTCAATCACCGCCTTCCAGTGCCCGACCTGCCGCTATGTCATCACCCTCAGCCAGCGTGGTCTAGACGGGCTGAAGCGCAACGTCACCCTGCAGAACATCATCGACAGGTTTCAGAAAGCCTCAGTCAGCGGGCCCAATTCCCCCAGTGAGACCCGCCGGGAGCGGGCATTTGATAGCAACAGCATGTCGTCCTGCGAGAAGGTCCTCTGCCAGTTCTGCGACCAGGACCCTGCCCAAGAGGCGGTGAAAACCTGTGTTACCTGCGAGGTGTCATACTGCGAGGAGTGCCTGAAAGCCACTCACCCCAACAAGAAGCCATTCACTGGCCACCGTCTCATTGAGCCCATCCCGGACTCGCACATCAGAGGATTAATGTGCTTGGAGCATGAGGATGAGAAAGTTAACATGTACTGTGTGACTGATGACCAGTTAATCTGTGCCTTGTGTAAACTGGTCGGGCGACACCGTGACCATCAGGTGGCAGCTTTAAGTGAGCGCTACGACAAGCTAAAGGTTAGTGCTACCTATTGGCTTTTCTTGCCAAGCAGCATGTAATTGGGAAGGAAAGTGCCCTTTGGTTGCATGCTAAATTCCTCATTTGGGCCAGGGCTGGGGAAGGTAGGTGTACATTCTCTAATCAGCTGGGATACACATACAGATCCATGCATGCATTTGCTCGTCACCATCAAAAAAGGTCTTGGATTTTGCTTAAAGAAGGATTCCTCACTTGTGCTTTACTTCCTCAATAGCTATCATAAGGAATATGCAGCTTATACTACTGTTCAGGTGAATTTTTGTATCTATCTTCGGCTTTATTTGTGTCAGCTGGCAAGATTTAGTAGTGACAGCACATACACAGGCACCGATTGAAATGTCAGGCATTCTTTGCGTACGCTCCACTGTTGATTATTTTTCATCTGGTTGCCTTCATTGTGAAAATCCCTTTGCATCACCGCTAACAGGCAATGCATTTTATCCATCCCAGCTTCAGGGGATGCCAGCTGCCTGCCCAGACAGGGAAACCTAATGCCAGCTCTTCTCTTACCATGCTGCCTCCCACCAGGGCTCACAGGCAGTCCTGGAAACAATACTGAAATTGTTTCTGAGGTTCTTGAGGCATTCCCACAGTTTGGTGAGCTCTTGGCACATCTCCTTGCCAGGTAGCCAGGTGGCTCCAGCAGCCCCTGGACAGGATGCTCTGTGTGGGGTGGGGTGGCAGTGGCCAGCCAGATCACAGGGTGCTCTGGTGGATTTCCAGACTGGCAGCAGAGGCACAGCAACAACTGAACAGGGTGTTCACCACAAGTGGCCTCCTGCCCACCTGGCTCTATGTTCCTCTCATTCTACAGCAGAGCAAAGGCAGGAATTGAGCACCTCATGCTTTCCTCCACCCACTCCCTCCAGAGGGTCTGAGTGTTCCTGCATGTGACTCACTAGGGATTTTTTCAAAGATGGACTACAATTGAGAAATCACAGGTGTGTCATCCCTCTCACTGTAAATTTCAGAGGTGGAAAAAGAAACTGAATTAATAGACTTAACTAACTGAGATAAATGCTTTCAGACAAAGATAGGTGGCTGTGCATGTCTGTGATAACTTTATGTGAGTGCACGTAAAACCTGCACACACATGCTATGAGGATCTTTTGCCTCTGTGCACGTGCAAATGTGCAGATAGTACTCTATGATACCAGTAACTTAATGAAAGATGGTTCTTCACCTGGAGTTGATAGCTTCTTTTCATTTCTTGAAGACTTTTGTATTTACTAAGGAAGAGTTGTTATTTTTCCTTTCTGAACTAGTTTGTTATTTTAATGGGTAGTAGTCTGGCTCCTGATATGCATAGGCACAGACTATTAACATAAATAGAAGGAGCTGGGACATACAGCTTTTTTATAACCCAGCAGATGTATATCCTGAACAGGTGCTATTCAGTAAGATAACAGTTTATAATCTTTATATGAGTAGGAATGCAGTACACAACATGAAATGCCTTCACTATATACTGGATAGGTATATTTTTGAGAATATTAAAAAAAATAGTAAAAATTCCTTAGCATTGACATACTAATATGGCTAGTCTTGAAATAAGATTTTGAAGGGCATGTCTCTCCAGATATCCTTGATTTAATTTTGCAGATAGTTAGGAAAAAAATTAGTGTATTTCTGCATGATCTATGACTTTCTGTGTGAAGATGCCTTAGCAAACTCCAAATGAGTAGACTCAGAGAAGTTACATTTACTTGGGGTGTTACCCAATCTAGGTAACTTGGCAGAAGCCTAAAAGAGTACTTTTCACCAGCCTTTTTGAAGAGTAATTTAAATACTAGTTTAGTTGTTAGCACAGGCCTTGGTCAAATAACATTCATATCATTGTTCAGAATATCTGTGCTAATTATTATTTTTTAAATATATGTTATCTCTTTGTATCTAAACTAACTAAAAGTAGCTCATTCTGACAATTATTAGTCTATGTGAAATCAAGCTACTATCCACTTTGTTGTAAGGCAGACAATTTCACTTCATTAATGCCAGCAATGACATCAGTCATGACAGTGAAACCAGTGGTTATGACATGTTCATGTTCTGAACCCAGGAACAGTAGCCCAGGTGGGTTCCATTCAGATCCAGTGTCCACTCTCTGGTTACAGGAAGGTAATCTGGAAATTGTGTCTTTTCTCTTATCACTGCCTCTTCCATCCCAGAAATTTGTGCTGTTTTATATATCAAACTCAGAGAATGAAATTTTCAGTTCAGTAGGTTGTCACTTATCCCTCACGATTAAAGGAACAATACCTGTTCACGCCAGTGTCTTGTAGCTGATGGGCAAAAATTTCAGACCATTTCTCCATTCAGACCTCCTCCTCAGTGTTACAACATCTTGAATCACTGGCTATGCTGCTTATGTAAATCTTAGTTACAAGCTTGCAGATCATCTTCATTAACTTAGAGATAATGTGCATGTGCCATTGGCAAATTCAATATTCAAATGGACCAGAAAATCCCCACCTAAAAAATGTATTATTACTAGCTATATTGCTGCTGTGAGTTTTTTTAAATCTTTGGGATTTGATAGATAGGCTACTCAAGTCTTTTAAAAAATCCCTGAAAGAATGAGTGAGCCTGCAATAGCCAATTCATTGAAGAATGGGTGGTTAATTGTATCTTTACAAAAGAAAAGCGAAATCGCTTCAGGGATGCTTGCTTTCTTGTGATTTTTCTTTTTAAATCAACACATTGTTGATGTTAACAACAGCAACTGGTGTTGCTCTGGGTGTCAAGCTATGCTAATTACTTGCATTCTTTTCCATCGGTGTTACTAATTATTTAAACAATATCTCACCCTTCATTAAGCATGGGACAAAAGATGCCATTACAATCTAGCTCCTATTGTAGCAAAAATGAAACCTCTTAATTAGGAGTTCAGTACCCTTGTCCAACAGAGGCGTCTATGCTGAAGTGTGTGTAGCAGTCAATGTAATAGCAATTGTGAACATATGAAAATGAGAAACTGTTTTCCTTCAGCAACCATGGCTCCAACCCTGAGAAGTGCTTTTCTTTCTCAATTTACCCAAGAGTGGAGGGGGTTGAAGGCACTCACGGTCTTCCCAGAGCACCTCTTTCTTGCTTGATTACAAGACCACATGATATGCCTCCATGCTTATGTTTGCCTTAGAGTTTATGGATGAGGTGTTGGGATTTTTCTTAAGTGGATCATAGAAGCATATTAAAAATGAAAAAAGTCATATACTATGACCAAAATAGAGAATAGGATATAACCTGGTGATGTACTAATTTTATGAGATTGTAATTTAAATTTTAGTTTAAATTTGATATAGCTTTTAACTACATAAACAATGAGAGATTTTTAAATAGAATATGCAAAAGCTTAAGTTTAGTCTACCATAGCATCTTAAAGAAGGTAATTATGGCTAATTATTTGACTTGCTACAATAGAAGGGAAAAGACAATTGAAAAGTACGTGCTTTTCTTGAGGAAAAAAAATTAGTATTGTTGTATAGATCTATTTATATTCAAGAAATTATAAGAAAAATTAAAAGACTAACTTTCCCAAGACAATATTTTCAGGAGAAGTTACAGGATGTGGATTGAAATATACTGCTCATTTAATAGTAGTGAATAGCCATGAAAAGCTGTAACAAAAGAGGAAAACAGACAGTAAACCATATTTTTCAATGGTGTAAAGCCAGCATGTCTCCATTGAAAGCTGTGTTTTTACTCACTTTTGTATTTATTGAGAACATGGCCACTGAGACACATGTTCTTGCCAAAAAAATTGGCATAGTTTTGTTAAGTTTAGTTAAGAAGGATCTTTCTTTGGATCAAATTGCTGTAGGTTCGCTGTAGATTCTCCATGTTTTTGTTTGAATCTTATTAGTGCTGACGTGTATTGGGCATGTTTACAAAAGCAGGACAGCCCTCTGAATGGTGCTCAGCAGTTTCTGGAACAAAAGGGAGCTCCTTGTTTGTGTGGTTTTCATCGAGTTTTAGTGGCAAAATCTATACACATATTTGTTTCCTATACTTCTGATTCAGGATGCAAGGATGAATATGCAGAGTACAAGCTGAATGTTTTCAGGTCGAAATGTATATCTTTCCCTGTGTACTCTTTAACTTTACCAACTTCTGATTTAATAGAAGCTAAAATACTCCAAATGATATGTAAAGACATAGTATATCAATATTATTAAATTTTCAGTTAAGCGACACTTTCCCTTACGTTCTGCCTAACAGGTTCAAAGTGGAGAAAGTTGCTTTCTGTAGTACCAATTATGCAGGTTTAACCTAAAGTCAAAACACTATATCCCTGGCAAAATCTATAACTTCTAGGCTCTTATTAGATTATTTCATTAGATGTATCTTGGTACTGTTATTACATAATTATTAGATTAGATAGAGTTTGATAGATATTTCAGTGCATCCATTTTTGATGAAATTAAAATGATGAATGGTCAGTATGGACTATTATCTGATTTTGCTTAACTCAAAAGTTGATGAAAAAATAACCAATTGACTGTTTTTCTATAGCTGTAAAGATCAAGAAATTTGAAATTATTGACTGAAATAGGATCAATGTAGAATAAACTATTTTACTGCAGAGGTTTTCCAGCTACACTTATTTTATTACATTAGTATATAAATATTAAGACAGACTTCAGAACATTCTCTCTTTAATGTTATCTCAAGTTGTTGTGTTTCTTCCATCTGGCATTTCTTTGTAGCATTTAGAAGGATGATAGAAAATGCCAATACAGTAATAACATTAGTCCTTTTTTGGGAAGTGGATAGAAAGATATTGCTCATTTAATATTTTAAGTTTTAAATATTTTAAGTTTTGGGAAGTGTTGGTAAATTTTAGCCTGTTTTAGCACAGTTTGAAGTTCCATGTGTTTATGACTATGGCAATTAACTATTTAACAATAGTACAAGGAGATTGGTTTAATTTTATCTAAGATCCTTCAAACAATATAAACTGGAGTTTTTTTAAACTTACTTTCACAAAATTTAACACTGGCAAGGATTTAAAAAATGTTCTCATGCTAATTACTTCCTTCAATTTTCAGCAGAAATGATGGCGTTGAAGGCATAATCTATTCAGGAAGAATAAGCAAATTGAATAAAATTGTAAATACCACAGCCTGATTGTCTTTGTTCTCTTGACTCTGGTTTCCAGAGAAGGCAGACAAGGCATAAAGTAAAATATATTTTCATACTTTTACATGGATCTGATCCAGACTGTTTAGATAATGGACTTTAAGACCATGTTCTACTTTGGAATGCGATTATTGTAATAAACTCCTGACTGACCCTTTGTTGCTTAGGTTATTTTAGACAGTATGATGCTTGAAAGTTGACAGTGGAATATAATGCAGGACAGATACCTCCTCAGAATGAGAATTTGTATTAAAGTAGTAAATAATAAAGCAATAAAAATGGAAATTAAGCAAATTGACAAAGATTAAGGGCAAATAATAAACAATTTTAGAACACTGGGCACAGGCAGACACTTTGTTTAGAATATGTAGTGTCTACCCACTAGAGTAACAAAGACAGTGTTGGTAACAGGACAGGTTACAAAAAAGCCACCTTTCTAAGGTAGAACCTTTATGAGTTTTAGCATAACAGTCTGTTTTCATTCAACCGATAAACTGAAAGAGTAAGCTAATTCTTGTAAGAAAGAGTATGGAGTAGAAATTTCCCAATCCATCTCAATTATTATGTTACTGTTTACTTGTATGAATACATGCCCAAAGTTGCATCAGCTTGATTTTGAAAGCAACAGAGTTTGGTTATTTGGGTTTTATTTCTATGCTCACATTATTTATGTTCTGGGAGAAATGAAAATTTCCAGCCAAAATGTAATCCCAGTCTTTCTTTTTGATATTTTCCATTTTTTGCTTCTTTACACTATGTTTGCTATAATAACATGAAGTAGCAGTATGATCCTATAATTATATTTTACAATATGAGATAGGGATCATATTCAGCAGAGATGAAAAATAGAATTAATGTGCCCATGGCTACGTTCTTCCTTTGTGATTTGTCTGTTCTGTTAGTTGTGATGGTGAGATTGGTCTTCTAAATAATGACAGACTCCTCATCCACTACCTTATAATGGCTCACATAATATTGTCTGCAAAACCAATGGCTGAAAATTTGAAAAAGCAAGGATATTTTGGAGCAATATACAAATTTATATATGTAAGGAGGTCGAGAGTTTTATAGGGGAAAAAAAGTCAATCTGTGGGCATTTGTGACTGGAATAGACGGTATTCTGCTCTACTGTCATCTTTGTCAACCGCATCTGCACAGTACAGAAATGACTGTATTTAATTTTACTGTGGTAATTCAAAAAAAAGCTCCTGTAGATTAAGATCTTGTACGAATAAATGAGATGTAATCCCTGCTTCAAGAAATATTCATTCAACAATGCTTAGAACAAAATATGTGAGCAAGCTTGACAAATATTTAGAAGTTACACAGTCATAGTAATATTCAGGGGAGCTGTTGGCATCATGTAATGAGTAAGATTAAATAAGAAAATAAGTTTTTAAAGTAATTTTGGCTAGTTTGACTATTCTGATTTGAAATGCAATATTCTCACTCCTCCTTATCACTACACTGACAGGCCTGAATTCCTGTGCCCTTCATCTAGGAGATGATATCCCAGTGCAACTCCTGGCCCTTTATGTCCTGTCTTACTTAGTCTAATACCAAATGAATTCTGATGTCCTTGAATAAAAGTAGTCAGTATTGATTGAAAATTTACAATCGCTGTAATTAAAAAAAAGGAACTAAAATATGAAATTCCAAAATATGAGAAAGACTCCATCTCATATCTTTTGAGCTGAGTGTTCTTGTCTATATCATAAGTATTTCAGCTTTTATTTCTTAATGAAATTAGAGTTTGATGTCACATTACTTTTCCAAAAGCTATTCTAAATAAAATGAAAATTAAAACCCCGTACAATGATAAGAGATCTTTCATGTAATGTATGCAACAGCTCATATAAATTATAATAAATAGCAATAAAATTTATAATATTTTCCTAAACAGATAAAAAGTACAAAGGACCCATTTTGATGCCATTACTTCTTAGTGCTATGCTGTACAAATAATTTCTTCTAGTATTACTTACTGTAGGCTCACCAGTTGTGGGCAATAAATCACTGTTAATACCAGGACAGATGAAGAATCTATCCTGTTAGCAATCTGTTGTTAGGCTGAAGGAAGAGCTTGGAGCAAGAGGGGGGCATTGCTCTTGGATCTCAGGGCTAGTATCAAGATGGGAGAGTTAATATATATTTAAGGGTAGGGCCAAAATTCAAATTCTTTTTCTATGTTGTTTCCTATAACTACACCTGTGATTCACATGACTTTGAAATACATTATCTAAAGATGTTCAAGTTCTGGTTTTGCCTCAGAAGATTTACACCAACCTGTTCAGCTACAAATATGCTGGAACATCTCTGATGGCAGCAGCACTGCAAGATTTCTTAGCACACTCAGAGTATCAGAGCTGGAGGAAGCAATGTCAAATTTGAAGCTGATGAAGAAAAAATAACACTTCCCTGATCAAAAGAATTCCAGCTCTTCTCTTTTCCCTAGAATCATCCACATATATGCAAACAAAACACTTTTTAGACACTACTTGTTACTGAATAGAGTTTGAGATTTCATGCTATGTGTTAGTAACAATGTCAGTGCAAGCTTGTAATGCATTTGAATGTCAGAGAAATTTTCCATAACGAAGTCTGACTAACAGGCAAAATTAGTTAAAGCTGAGAAAGATTAGACATTATCTTTAATTGAATACTGGAGGTAAGAAAACATCCTCTGACAAAGTAAAAGAGAAGAACCTATGTTGCCCTGTTGGCTGTATAGATTAGTTCTTTACTGGCTGGCAGTTGCTGCATGTTCCCACATTCCTTACTTCTGCACTTGCGGAAATGTAATGGCTATTTTGAAATGTAAGTCTATATGACCAAGTTTTGATGTTTCCTATGATACAGTCAATCTTTATAAGATGTTAGAGATGAACAGCTGTTCACAACAGGACAGCTGTTCGCAACATATGTGTCTCATGATAGAAGCATTAAGAAGGCTTGTTAGGCTATAGCTAATGATAGTGTGTACAAACATTATTTACAGATTAAGCCATTACCATATGGAGAATATAACTCATTCAGACTGAATTCAAGCAATTTATAATCTTAGGTTATTAAAGAGGAGAAAAAATATTGATCAGTGTAAGTAGATATTTAAACTGTTTTACTTATGTCCAAATACTCCAAACACATTCAAGAAATCACTCTTGAATAATTGAAGGAACTGTTAAAGTATTTGACTGGCATTATCAGCTTTTAAAAATAATTAAAGTTTGTCAATCACAAAATAGATGTTTTCAGTGCTTTCCCCAATATACCAAACCAGACTGTATTCTGTAAAATATTAAAGAAGAAAAATATATGTGCACATATGCTAAAGATTGGTAGAATTAGATTCTTGGAAGAGAAAGTCTGTATTTTTCCAGTATTCATGGACTTTCTGGTCACTGTATGGTCTTCCCTATGGTTCCTGCTTCTCCCATGCAGATAGATGGATGCTAGGAGCTACTAGTGCAGTGCATCCACAGTTCAGGAGGGCCCTACCACCGACAATGGGGCTTTCCTATTGCACAGGGTGCTCTTCAGCTTGGCAGGAGTGAGCCATGTTTACTCTCTATGAGTAGATTCTGCCTATTGGAAGGCTAGCACTGAGGATTAAAAATAATTTTTGGACCCTTTTTCATTCCAAAGAGTGACAGGAGCCTTCTTGCTGAAAGAGTTCACTCAAGATGGCTGGTGAGGTTATGCAAACTTTGGGTGAATTTATCTGATGATGCAATCTTTTCCTTCATGCACTTCAGTCAAGGCAGGCGATGTTCTCTCCCCTGAATTTGATTACAACCTTTAACTTAAAAATATGAAGCAATTTCAAGGGGAAAAGGCATTTTATTGGCTGTAGAATAATGTTTTCACCCTCTTTTGAGCATTTTGTATGATCACTCTTGAGGAAAAAGTGACCTTTCCATTCAGATCCACCAATCAGAGCAGCAACCATGAAGCCTTTTTGTATTTTGTATGTTGACTTTCTCTCTGCTCAATTAACTTCCTTTTCAGCATTGGCAGACACGTGCTCCAGCTCTCCTGAAATTCTGATGCACTATAATTCTTGTGCAGGCAGGATGCCATGAGTTACTGTAGTTCTTTTTGGGGTAATAATATTATCACGGGAACCTTTTCTAGGTCTTTAATTTACTTGATTTCTTCCAGCTTTGTCTGTATTTATTCAAATTGAAAACCTTTGTCTGAAGATACAAAGAATTACTATAAGTGATACCACCTCTTCAGATTAATAGTTTTCTTGTAATGTCTTTCGTTAAAAGAGGCTGTGCAAAGAGAGTGAAAAGCTAATACAGCAATATTCTGAGCATCTGAAAAATATTTGAATGGAATCTGAATTTTAAGCAGTTTTAAATGGATTCTTGCTCTGCCTAAATCAGTTTACACTTTCTCACATGAGAGAAATGTAATTTTTCTGTCAAATCACAGCTACTCGTTAGGAAAAATCAAGCAAATGAACAAACCCAATTTGGATTCTGCTCTTAATTTCAGCACTGTTAAAATCTGTGATGACTTTAAAAAGTATTTTGATGTTGTATGTATTGAAATTTATTAAATTAGGAAACTGATTTAGTCTAATTGTTCCCTCTGTTGTGTGCAGAGTTGGGTATTTGAACCTCATGGATGCAAGTAAATTGTTGGATTCCAGGTAAGTGATTGTCACAAACTTGGATGTGAGAGTGCTTATTTTGCAATGATTCTGCTTATAGTTAGCAGTGAAACTGTCATTCCAAGGAATAAAACAACAGAAAAGTAAAGGAAAGGATGCTTTTTTTTTACTTTTTTTGGTGACATATTCTAAGCATGGTGGGAACCACAGTTCACCCTGAAGTTCAAGACCACAATTGAACGACTTCTGCCTGCACAACAGGCTCTGAATCTGCTGTCACGTGTTTTCCTTGGAGGAACTAATTTCCTTCCTGAAGAGGTCTTCAAGGTCAGGCAAATATCCGATCTTGGAAGCTGCCTGTCTCCGGGTTGCTCTCTCTGAGTCATTATTTCTGCAGAAAAATTCATAGGGTAAGTCTGTCAGAAACCCTGGAGTGTAGCTGAGCACTTTGGTAACGAGGCATTCCAGCTTAAAGAGATTTTGTTGAAGCTATAGGGTTTTGCTCTCTTACATAGTATTTATATAATTTTGCGATTCTTTTTTATGAGTCAGAAACTGTGTAAGTGGTTTGTAGTGCTGTGAAGCAGTAAGAGCTCAGTAGTGTCGGTAAAGGGCTTCCTGTCTGCTCTTAGAAATTTGGCCTTATTGCTCCTTCTACTTCATATTCTGTTTACACTATATAAATTCTGACTTCAGACACACCAGCAAAATCCCTCATGGCTTCAGCAACTGTTCTGAAACTTTTGGATTATTCTTATTTACAAATTCTTTATCTATTAGGTATTTATTATTGACTAGTTGGGGTTTTCGTTATTTATACTGTTATCACTGAGAGTACATTATGTGATCAAGTAAACAAGCTCACTGGCACTAAAAAATGTGTTGCCCACCTCCTATTATTTTTTCCCGATGATTTAGTCTTCATATCACTCCCTAGTATGTACTTAGAACTTACTGTAAATCCTCCAAAGTGTTGTATAAAACTGAACAAATATTTCACAAATCTGGCTTAAAGTTTGGGCATGGAAGCAGTCACAGAAGTCATTTGTTTCAGATTTCCTTGGTAACTCTTTCTAAATTTCTGGGAGGAACATAATCTTTTCTACTTTGGGAAAAGTTCATCCATGAAAAGTATAGAAAAAACTGAGGATTTTTTTACTTATGTATTTATTTTGATTTATAGGCATGACTTTTGAAATAGTCCTGGAATATTACTTGAAATATCGTGGAATGAATCTGTATGGTAATTCCCTTTTAACCACAAGCCAGCAGGACTTCAATAACAGAGCTGCAACAGGTGTAGATATATCTGATTTTTAAGAAATCCTGTCAAAGCCTTCCCACTTTCTCACAGACTGCAGGATGAAATGGGCTTAGGAGTCATGGTCACTGAAACAAGGCTATTCTAAACTAAATAAAGAGCAAATTCCAAAACATATCAGAGCTGATTTGCCATTGTTTTCACCATAAACTATAATGAGTCCTCATCAAACGAATGCAGCTGCTATGGTGCTGTATCCAAAATAATGTAATTAAATTGCTGCTTAGGGAATTTTAGAATATAAATTTGGCAGAGACTTGTTACTGGCAATTCGACAGTGCAGCATTTATAATCTTATTCAGAGAGGCGATTCTGTGTTCTGTCATTCTAAGAACAGAGAGAGGAGAAACAGAACCAGGATGACAAATGGCCAGCCTGAAATCTGAAACAAGAAACCACAAGAAGTTAAAGCTAATTCAAGCCATGCTGAAAACCCTACTGGGAAGGCAAGGGGAGAATAGAAGGGGAAACGTTAGATGTGTTACATGAGAAAAATTCTTCACTGTGTCAAGGTGAATGAGGAAATAGGGTTCACTAAAGGAAGTTTGTGGGAGCCACAGCTTTGCCACCATCAGGGTAAGAAAAGCTGTAACCCCAAATCAGGCAAGAATAGCTCTTGTTCATCTTCCCCACTGCTCCTTTGAAAAAAACATCCCCCCCCCCATGCTATGAGTGTGTGGATGCATGCTTGATCATAGCTTAAATGATCTCCATCTGGGGGAAAGCAGTGATGTTGGGCAACATGGCCTCTTGCATAATGAATTCCCCTGGAGCTGTCAGTACCCAGGCTGGCACATGGAGATACAACACACAGCTTAAACATCTGTAAAAACTTCCATGATGGATGTGTACTGAACACACCAACATTGTCTTTACTTGGGCTGTTCAAGATCAAACAAGCAGTCATTAATGTGCCAGGAGTTATGATGATGAAGTGACTACTGCAATAATTTTCTTGGTTACAAAACTGTAAAACTAAATGCAGTGTCATCCTGTCTCATCAGAAAGCAGACTTTGTTTCTAATTTGTGTTAAAACTGACCCCAAATTAAATCCTAATTTCAGGAGAAAGGAATTTACACTGAGGCCAAATTTTGAGCCTTTAAATGATTGTGTTTAATAAGCGTTGGCATGACCATTATAATTAACCATATATGAAACACTGTGGCATATAGTATACTGTAGACAAACAGCTATGTTTCTGTTCCTTTATATGCTAAGTAAAGCTCCTGGGGTTGTGTCTGCAATATAAATATTCAGCATTAAGACTTCAGAATTGGATATGCATGAATATTTAACATTACACCTTCCCAAAGGAGTTACTTAACCCATCAGCTTAGGGACAGCTGATCAGATGAAGCTAACAAAGTCCTTCACATTATCTTATGAATTTAAAAAAAATATTATTTTTTAAGATTCTTTAGTGCATAGCAGTTACTGGCAAAGTTATAGAAGCAGCAACTGAGATCAGTGCCAGCAGAATTAACTGGAAAAGGGGATGGAGGGAGTGGAAATTTTCATGCTTTTGGTGGAAAAATAAAAAAAATAACTTGCTAAAGAAAGGAAAGTGTAGAGATCAAAAGTGGAGATTAGAGGTTATCATGTTCAGCAGTAAAGTTCACAGAACATCTTCTATTTGCAAAGAACACTTAAAAATGCTATGAGCAGAGACTTCAGAGGTAGATTATGTATGTGTATATATATATATACATGTGTGCTTAGAGCTAAACTTTATTCTGATATTTTATATTCTTTCTAGTGTAAAGTTTAAAACAAGAAGACAAAATGAGCCCGCTCTATCCTCCTGTTGCTCAGCATTGGTCAGTAAACATTCTTTTGGGTGAAAATAAACAATAGTTATTAGAGCTAACACTGGGCCTCAAGGTAAATGTTCCAGCAACATAAATCTACTCTAGCAACAGACTGATTTCTACTGAATTTGAACTGCCAGAAGGGAAAAATGAAAAGAGAATAGGCAGAATGGGATTTGTAGATCAGTCACGGATTTCATTTGCTTATGCACCTTTGCAAACCCAAAGCTGTCTGAGATTTAAAAAAACAAATATTCATGTCTTTTCAGAGGTTTGCCAAATGGCTGAGTGTTGGCAGTCTTAGCAGGAGGCTGAAACCATTTGTTGCCATGTTGTTTCAGCTCACTGTAAATAAGCTTTACAGTGATCCTAGATTTCATACATAATACCCTTACTATTGCTGAAAGCAATCAGGTGCCTCTATCCCTTTCCATAACCCCCAAAAATGTAGCAGTTGCTCAGCAGCTCCACTGTGACTTTTTGTAGGCATTATTGGAAGATAACTTTGGTTTTGGCATGTCTGATCAGGTTAATTTGCTGCTGCAATGTTCTGCAAAGTCACTGAGAAAATGCTGGCATAATCTTGAGCTGCTTGGAAGGATCAAACTGTTTTTATCCTTCAATTTAGTCAATAGAGTTGAGAACATCTTTAGGGACTGCAGATTCATTAGAAGTGGGGTTTTGATCCTAAAGCTGTTCCCACTTTTGAGTAGAACTACAGAATGAATTTGAGGTGGGGAAAAAACCAGCCTGGAGAAAAATTCTAGTCATGCTGCCCCTCTTTCACCCACTTATGGAATTAGACTTCTATCACAGCATGAAAAATCTTATATCCTGCACCTCCCTCTGCAAAAGTATGGAGCCTCTAAGGAGAAAAATAGAGGGAATTTGGAGTGGGCTCTACTCTTTCTAGCCTGCACTTTGTGTCTTTTACATTTGAATTAGAAAGCTGTTCTTCTTATTACTCTTTTATCAGTAAACCACAGTAGCACAGTTTGTCACTGGTGGCATGTGCTCGGCCAGACAGAGGTGCTGGGCTCTGCCATTCCAGGGGTCTACATCCTGCTCTTCCACCTGCTTTGGCCCACGGGGTCCACTGCAGCACACAACCTCAACATTCACCACACTGCTGAAACAGCTATAGCAGCAGAGATGATGTTGGCCATATTTGCTCTCCTGCTTGGTTGTGCTAACCTGGAGGTTTGGTCTGTCTTTACAAAACTGGGACCTTCAGGTCAAGTTCTTTCTTTTCCCAGTCCAGGATGGGGACAGGGCCAAAGAGACACGGCTACTTTTTTGCTTCCAGGTTTTTAGTTTGGCTGCTAACCCAGAAAATCAATTATAGTCATAGCCATAAGAAGTGCAGAATAAGGTAATATTCAGTATGACAGTGGTTATGTCTGGTCTGTGTAGAGTGAAGACACCTGCCGAGGCTGCTTTCCATGTGCTGATTTATCTATCCTGTTATACTTGTCTATATTCTCCAAAGGAATCTTGTTTTCTGTGCAGGTTTATTTGTCCTAACCCAGGACAAATAGAGATGCAGTGCATTTAGAAAATACCAGCTTTTTTTTCTTTGGCACAATAGTTCTACTAACTGAATTTAGATGAAGTTCAGCTAATTTATATACTAACAATAGTGAGCTGATATTTCCTCTGATACTGAGACTTGGCAGAGAGGACCAGAAGGAAGTGTTTCAGTTTCAATCCAATATATAAGAGAACAGCTAAAGGAAAAAAAGGAACTTCCTCTTTATTATTTGAGGAGAATAATATATTAGAAATAATTTCCACCCTTTTGTTTTTATGGCCTGGTTTGGGATGTGTGGTCAGTCTAGTTTTGATCATTGTAATGTCTTAGCCACATCCTATCTTTGCTTCTTGTAACTATAGCTTGCCTTTCTTCGTGTTGCATCTGATGCCAGCTGCTTATGTTCAAAAAGCATTAACAAGGACACATACTACTACAGAGCAGTGGTGGAGGTTTTGGCTTTTCAAGCCCAGCTGTTGCCACTGGACTTTATGGCCCTCAAATCCAATAATTTCTGGATACCTTTATATTTAATCAGTGGGCCATCTGTAATTTAGTGAAAGCATTGGCAAGCCAAGTTTCTGAATAGGGATATTTAAATTAACTAACTGTAGTTTTGTAAATCCTGAAGTTAAATCCCAGGGTTGAGAAGCTTCCCACAAAGTTAAAGCAAAAAACTTTGTGCTGTACTATTGGCTTTTGCAGCATTTGCATGAGTTACCACTCTGATTACTGAACGGTATATTTTTGTATTACAAATGAATAATAACTAGAGAAGAAAGAAGGAAAGATTTTACACAGTTCTGGTTTTTGTACACCACCAGCAAAACAGCAGTGTTTAATTTGTTCATATGAGGGAAATTTTCATTACTGAAGCATGTGGCTTCTGTGGCCTGTTTTGTCCTACCAGCATTAGGGAACTCTGTATTAGCAGCTCTTCCCTACAAAGGATACTTCAGCTGTAGAGCATAGAGGGGCTCACGTTTGTGAACCACTCAGTGCAGAAAAGGTGAATTACTCCAGAGCTTCTCCATTGGAGGCATGCCACAAAGCCTTGATGTATGTCTGATTTGGAAACCCTGGGGCAATGTGCAGTTTTAATAGCAGAAGGGATGAGAAGAGATGCTGACAAGTCCAGTGTAACCTAACACCAGGTTTCTCAGTGTGGCAGAGGAAGAGAGGGAGATTTCTGATGCCAAGGTTTTCAAAACAATCAAGGAATGGCAGTAGGTTCTGCAATGCCTTGGGAAAAGGCTGATTTCCAACCACTGATTTTTGATAGCTTCAGGACATAGTCAAGCAAAGAATGCCAAAAGTGCTGCTCTCTTCTGCACTTTCACCTTGATTGCAGGTAAAATCCAGAAGCCTGGAGGCTTCTTTAATGGCTTATGGAATGCTGTCCTAGGGATTGAAATTATCCAAATAATAAGCAATTGGAAAAAGTTGTGTTACTTGATTTGTTCAAGTTTTTGGTTAATTTCTCATCATTAGAACTAACTGCCTAGCACAGTGAACTTCTTTCTGAGAAACACAGGAATTTAATTTCTACAAGGACTCTCATCCAAAATATTACTTCCCACTGCTTAGTTTTTTAAGTAGAAATCTACTATTGCAAAGTTTCAATCACAGGATAAATTTGGAATGGGCAGTTTTCTATTGTTTACAATGTTTATTTTGTTAGAGCCAGAGGTTCATTCTCAATAAAGGAATATATGTTTTAAGAAGGTAAGATGTTTTGCAAAATACTGATACTGATACTCTAGCATTTACCTATCCTGGGAAAATAACATCTTATTAGTTTAAGAGGAGTTTCTTAATGATCAACAAGTTATAGTACTAGGTTTTATGCAGCTTTTCTTGAAGGCACTTTTTCTCTTCTGAGACAGTATTCTTTCCTCCAAAACCAAGACAATACTACTCCACTCCTTCAATTTTTAAAGTAAATAACTGCATATTTTTTTTTAATATCTTAATGCATTTTTTTCTTTCGAACTGTGAAAAGAGGGTAATTGTTCTGTCTCTGAAATTCATGGTTCTAATATGTTTTAAGAGATTTCAGAGCAAATATGTGGTGAGCCTGTAATTACTGACTTTGTATTCTGGAAAACATTAGGGCTTGTGATTTCATTATAGGTGTTGATCTCTCTGAGCATTGTAACTTGGAATTTGATGTACAGATTAGTTGGTGAAAGGTCTGGTGTTAATGTAATTTAATAATTAGAAATATTTCAGGATAGTTATAATTTACTCAGTTGTATGTATAAAGGATTATTAAAAAGAGGAAAGGAAATAATAAAACAATAAAACTTAGCATTGAAAATATGTAAGAACACAAAGGTAAATAGAAGCTGGGTGATATCTCAGTCCTTTAGGTGAAAATCTTGCTGTTGATTTAAATGGGAGCAGGGACTTGATCTATCACAGACTGACAGCTTACAAGACATGAGATTGTCATTATGTAAAGTGATTTTTTGTATTTGCTATATTTTTTTTACATCATAGAAAACATCCAAGAGCTAAAGGCCCCCAGGCTAGCATTTAATGTCTAAAACAAGTTTTGTAACCTTCTTATTTTTATTGGCAGCCTGCAGTCTGTTGAAGCTCTCATTCTGCTGTCAAAAAAAAAAAGGGTCTTTAGTGAGGTAAAACATGAGCTTTTTGTGTCTGGGGACTTGGCAGAAGATGAACACTGGAGTCTTAGTTCGCCATCTGATGTACAATAGGTGATTTCACAAAGCACCTTTGCAATTTGGCAGCCTTGTTTGTAAGGGACCTCAGGATTAAATGAGCCTATAGTGAATTACTTCACATTACCCCATAGAAACCTGCCTCTGTAGGTCAAATCTGAAGTTAATTCACTAAAAGTACTGCAGTTTCAACTTTCTGTGCTGTCTGGGCCTCAGATTACAGCAGGAGACGTCTAGCTCAACTCAGTATCTACTTCAGCCTTTAGGTATTGATGTGAAATGTATTCATAGCTCTGAAAAACTCAGTGAATGTAGATGTGACACTCGATGAGAGACTTTTAAACTGTGACTTAAAAAAAATTTCCACTGAATTAAATTTTACAGTAAATGCTGTGGATGTTTAGGGAATTAGCACTAATTTTACCCTAGTTTTTTCTACTCTGATTGTGACTCCTTACAAAGTACCATACAGTTTCACTTTTAGGGGTATGTTTCAGTTTCCATAGCCTCCACTTTTGATGCTGGTATTAACATTGTTCTGTAGTGGCAGGTGTATTTCAGGGCCTGCTACTGTCAGCAAAAATGGGATGAGTTTGGAGGCTGCCATACAAGTACTACAGGGAATCGGTGCTATATCCATAAAAAATTTACTGGGATTAATTTAAGTGTTTTGTCTGCATCTTGAATAGTAAAGTCTCAAGTGAGGTGCATTGAGTCAGACTGTGTATAAACCATTTGAAAGCACTGCAGCAAAATCCGTGTGCTTTGAGAGAGCACTTAACTGAGCAATTAAATGTTCAAGTACCATGAACTTTGCATTGTGAATTAGGTATCTGACTGCTTTTTTGTTGATTGGCTCCCCTAAAAGCCCTAATAATGCCATTGTGTAGTACTTTTGTATCATGTTTTACTCCATGCAAATTATGCCTGGATGCTAATTTTTTCTAAGCTCATTTCTTTATGTTTGTTTCGGAGGAAAAAAAAAAAGTATGCATGCTCCTTCTTTGTTACATTTGCTCTCAGCTGTTTAAGTTTTCAAGGCAGAGTTCACCTCCCTTTTGATTTTGTAAAGATCCATGGCTCCTTTTATATAAGTGACAGAGGGTCTATTTTTAAGATTTGTTCTTAATAGGTAAGGTTCTACACGAGTTCATGAAACAATATGTATTATCAAATCCAGGTAAGTAATTGCCTGCAGGATTGAAGTCTTGTATCTGAAATTTTAGTTCAAGCATGTTTGAGGCAAATGTTGCAGCTGATTTTAAGTACAGTTCCACTTTACTTACTTATCCTGTTAGCCTGACTGAGATACAAGGAGGTCAGTTGACTTTCACAGGATTCATGAGGTTCCTTGATGGAGTTCATCAGAAGCCAGAGTGAGTGACCTCCCTATTTAGCACACTCGTCTTTCATGGATTATAGAAGAGCTATGCTTTGAGAGTCTTAGGGATGGATGCTTACTAGCAGCATTTTTTTGATAAGTTAATAATTATTTCACGTAACATTTTATACTGCCTTTTTATCATGTGGAAACCATCAGGATTATAGTTAATGTAAGACATGACAAAAAGGCTATGTTTTCAAATAAAGTCAGCTTTTCTAAGTACATGCATTACATAAATTGTGGCATTTTTCTGTTGGCCTAGGCCAGGGATAATGGAATCTGTTTATTCTGTGCTTATGTGTAACCTGCCCCTTTAGTCCCCTAGGTCTGAAGAGGGGCAAAAGCTGCTATGGGACCTTTAACTGGAAGAGGTCATAACAGACAAATGCATTTTACCTCCAAATAAAAATTATCTTTCATTTTGTGATACCATTTGGAACTCTGCTTTTAAAGACTGCATGTGTTATCTCAATGCATAAACTTTTAAGAAGGGAGAGACACAACCAGTGAAAAATATAATGTAGCATCTCAGTGTAACGGAAATACATGGAAATCTGTTGCTATCTCTTGTTGGACAAATTGCAAGACTAAGGCTCAGTCATATGATGGGTTATGAGACAGAGTCCAGGACTGCTGTTTGCAAAATTGTAAAATAATAGTATTACCCTAAGTTTAAATTAAAAAAAAACTACTATTGAGTCTTCTTAAACATTATCTGGGCTGGGATCCATTTAAAACATTACAGCGAGTGTTACTGTGTTCTGCAAATTATCATTGTACAGTAGGAGTGTAGAATATATAACCAACCTTAAAATCAGACAGACATCACGTTCCTACTAGCTGTGACTTTATTTCTGTGAGTCACCATCAAAGGAGGCAGCAGAAATCCCAGATACAGTGCAGTTTTTGTATTGTACTGTGGATTGCGCCTGAATTACTCTTGAAGAATTCTAGAGACTGGAAATCAGTTTGGACACTAGGACAGCATGCTTACAATTTCTTGATATTTGAGTGGGCATTTTTAATCTAGATACTTTATCTAAAGTTTTTAATTAATGTACTGATGGAACATAAGCAGGATGAGAGGAATGCTTTGTTGGATTTTCAAAGAAAATCATGATGTGAAGTGGAAGCAATGTGATGCTGCAGAGCACCACGAATTTTCTTTCATTACTTCTACTGCACTCTCTCCTCTTGAAGCTCTTCAAAACTGCATCTACTCCCACACTTTCTTTTAAACTAATACCCTTTGTTTAAAGTGGGAACAAAAAGCATTGTGTTCATCTCACTCACATTGATTGCCAAGCCTTGAGGTGGAACCTACATTTTTGCCTTGTGCCGATATTCAGGTGCAGGTATTGTGCTCACATTCTACCTGGCAAGCACTGTTACTTCAAATGACTTAATTTTTTTTTCTCACTTCCTTCAGATAAGGAGTACTTATTTTGTTCCATTTTTTTTTTAAGTTTATTTTAAACGAGGAAGATGAACATATGTTTTATTTTTAATTATGTTAGATTGAAGTATCTTAAAAGTCTGACAAAGCATTATGTCCTAGTGGAACAAATAGAGCAACCTGAAACTTCACTAATAATGAATGCTGCAGTGGAACTTCCAATAGGGAATCTCAGTACAGGGCACTGGCAGGTCAGACCAGGTTTATCTTTGATCAAGAGCCAAAAGCATCAGAAAAATAATGATAGTGATTTTGTATTCTTTATTTTCATGGACAGCATGAGATAAGCACTGGAAAGAGTTATTGTTTATAGTAACTTGGGAATTCATTATTAAATTACTTTTCTGTGTTTAAAACAAGGCTAAGATTGAACAAAATAAAGTTGTATACTGTCCTCCCATCTTTACTCGTAACATTTAACAAATTATCTTATCTTTTCTCATCTGCTGTCTATTTCATTCTTCAGTCTGCAGTAAAAAAGCTTTAAATTAAATATAGTCTAATTCCTGGGCATACAGCCACTTTTGATGCTGTAATTCACTTCAAGAGCTTTTGATCATGTGCAGTAAGTAACCAAATCTTTTGTCACATATACATGTTATTAGGTCACAAAGATTCAGTTTCAATTTTAGTGTAAATTTTCAAATAGAGTAACTTGTGGTTTGGGGTATTTTTTCTTAATTAAGGCATGGCAATCTATGCTGGAAATAATAGTCTTTGTCCAAAGGTGAACATTACCTTACTTTACAGATCTGTTGCAGATATTTAAAGATGCTAAGGTGATAGGATTATCGATGGGATTGGGAGCAGCATTAGAAATATGAGAATGAACTTCTTATTACTGTTTTTTGTAAATATTTGCATATATGTTTGGGGGGGTTTTCTCCTGAAAAGATACATTTTTACTTAAATTTCTCCATAGAGGCAGAAATAGCTTGACAGGAAGAGAAAGAAGAGCCATCTCATAACAACCTTGGTATTCTTCAGTAATGATTAGGGAGAACTCACTGCTGGAAGTTTATATCTATTTCTCTAACTGAACATACATGTAAGGTGGGACTTTGTGAACAAGGATGATAGGAATTGCAGGCTTACCTCACAAATAGGCTGCTTGGTGACATTTAAGGCAACTTGTTTAAATCAACAACACAATGTATCAAAGTTCACGTGTATTATGAGATCACAGAATGACAAGGATCAGAAGGGACTTCTGGATATCATCCTGACATAATATGAACTTTACACACATGCATATTCATTCGCAATGAGAAGATTACTCTGCAATTCAGGAGACAAAATACAGTTCCTTATTTACATAACTGTGTTGAGAGAATCATCTTGAGGCCAAAAGGAGATGTAGGCACTAAAGCCTACATTTTTATTATCTTGTTAACTCTTTGATCAGTGTATTCAGGTAACGCAGTTCTCTTTCTATCACTGTTCTTACAGCGCACTCCAGTCCTCATTAAGTTTTTGCTAGAATACATTCAGACAGCTGTGTTTTTTCCTCAGATGCATTTCCCTACCTCTGATCCCACACTCCCTTTCATTCCCTGGACTTTCTTTCTCATTTTGGAAACTGTTTCCTCTTCCTCATCTGTCTGCTACTCTCTTGGAAACTCTCCCTCAGAGAATATTCTTCTAAGAAATTAATTTTTAAGATTTTTGACGCTCTGACCTTTAATGACATTTGTAGGACTTGACGTCTTTCTCAAAGAGTCCTATCTCAGCATTCATTCAGACAGTACTTCTCATCAGCTTGGTTTTGGCTTATTGCAGTTGAGATCAGTCAGGAAAGAGCTCTGAAAGGGAAGGAGCTGGGGAAAACCAAACACATCATGAAACATATAGAAATTCTTGATGTCTGGTAAAAATCAGCTAATCACACAGGTTAAATAATGTACATTCACAGAAGTTTATTTAATTTTTTCAGGAGTTTTTTGACTACTGATAAATACCTGTGTGTGTAAGTATGTGCATGCACAGGTATATATTTTAATAAATGTGTATGTGTGTATATGTTTTCAGGCAGAAGTGTCTTATATCTTTTATTTTTGGATAGAGCTGCTCATATAGTTACTCATTCATATTCTCATCACTCTGCATGTAGGGTCCTGATTTTGCCTCCTCATGGATGCTGGTTGATTCCAGATTCACTTTACTCCACCTCATTGTCCACAATATTGCTGCCCATCTTGTATATCTCAGCCACTGCATCAGCCATGTTATTTTCCATCACTTCAGTATCCTCCTGTTTTGATGTCCTGTGAATTGCACCTTCCCAGTGCTCTTTTGAACAGCCTACATGGTGGTACTTTTGCTGCATCTCGTAAGTCTTCCCTGTTCTCAGTGCTACAAGTTTTCAAATACACTTCCATTTCTGACATTTAGTCTCCTTAGCTGGGACAGAGCTTGGTGATTCATGCCAAAGTCATGTCAGCCTACAAGAGGCCACTTCTGAAGTAGTTAAGTTCATATTTTTTGTTTGTTCCTATACCAAAGAATTATAAAAGACTGTTAATACAAGGTGATCCTTTTTTTTTCCAATTTAATGCTGTGATTTTTGTTTGTAATGTTTAATTACTTTTGAGTGAGCACTACATTTTTGAGAGACTATAATATTTACATTTAAAGAACATAAATTAGTTTAATTTTGAAGAACTGTCACTTATCAATAATCAGTGGTTTATGGATGCTTACCATTATTTAAGTTTCAACCTAAATTTTCTTACATTTTAACAAGGCAGCATTTGATTAAGTGTTCCTGGAGGGCACTCGGCTCTTCCTTTAATTATTACAAATTTCTTTTAGCTACATGATTACTCACTAGTGACATTTTATTTACAAGTAAATGTAAATAAAAGGGTAAAGTAAAGGGTTTCTAGAAGGCTCAGTTTTGTCCTTTCCTCTCAATTGATAATTACCATATTTAACTAATTCTCTGAATCTTGATTTATTTTGCATGCTTTTTTCTTACATAATTTGAGGGCTTACTCAGTCTTTGCATTTTGCAGGTCTGGAATAGTTCATATAGATTCCTAGTACTGGATAAATGCATCATTAAAAGGGACTTAAGGATGAGCACACACGCAGCTTGATGAATTCCAGTCTAAGTCCTCTGAACCATTCCAAGAGCTGAGAAAAAAGCTCCCTTCTCCCTCAGTAGGTGAAGAAATGGGATGCTGTTATTGAAAATGGCAGATTCTACCTACCTAGATATGATGGACCATCAGAGTGCTTGTTATTATTCTTTAGACGTAAACATAGTCCAATTCTTGGTAACCATAAAAAATGCTTAGAGAAAATCTGCTGATCTATAGATTTAACTGCATTATGGTGCTAATTTATATTGTTCCCATTAGTTTCCACTTTTCCCAAATTTGACAGGCACTGAAATATAGAAAACATGAATGTGAAACTCTGATAATACATCAATGTGCTAAAAAGGCAAAGCCATATTCACTGTAATACTGGACTGTAGTCTTTCCAAGGCTGTGGACCATGCTTTTATTCACTTTGTTACAACTGGTGGATCACAATATTGCAATGCAGTATACCATGTAACAATGTAAAGTATCATATGTTTTTTTAATATACTACATAATGACATATTGTGGTACCCTGCAGTATTGCTGGTGATACAGCTTGCATTATTGCAGCACTTCCCAGCTGAGGTTGATACTATGCTTTCTGCTTTGAGTGGGATTTCTGTTTTGGGTTTGATGTTCAAGAATTTAGCCATGAATTCATTCTTTGATTTTACTTCTCCTTAGACCAGTGGTTAACTCTTTTCCTGGTGTGTGTAACCCAGCCCCACTCAAGGTGGGAAACTCTGCAAAGTGGCAAGTGCATTATTACTATGTAGGCTGAATGACTATCATTACTAACAAAGCTTCAGAGTTATTTGTGTCCCAATAGCCCCTCCAAATGAGCTCAGTTTCTTCCCATGCTCTGTGGATTCACTTTTCTTGCAATAATTTCTTGAAATGCCACAGAATCCTCAGTGCCTTAACCCTAAGGCCTGTGCAAGCTGCGGAACAGCACAGAAAGGGCTGCAAGGATAGTGCCCACTCCAGCAGGTGCCATGGGTCAGTTTGGTGCACACCACAGTGTTCCTTCTTGGCAAGATCATTAAGTGAGTCCTCACTTCACCACTGAGCAGTTAGTTTTAATGAATTTGGTGGGAGATTAATATATCAAAGACTTCTGTCTGTTTTTGAAGTTAGCCATTCAATTTCTCAGCTGTTATAGATGAGGCAGGTAGCCACACGGAGGTATAACAGGCAGCTCATAAGCAGAAAGAACAATGAATTTAAATGAAAGCATGGGAATAAATTGAAACAAAACTATTCCTATCCTATATATTCTCTCCCACTAGAATGCTAAAAAGCTACTTTTATGCTTCTTGCTCTTCCCTCCTTCCCCAGCAGAAGTCTACACTTGTGCTGTAGACTGTGTCATACACTGTGTTGTTCACTTGTGTTGAACAAAATTTATGCAGGGAGTTGCTACTGCACTTTTCTGCATTTCTTTATTTATATATTTCTCACAAGTGAATGACCCTCGTGCTTCTAGAGATAAGTATTCTGAGAATACTCACCGTCCTACAGATGTAACTTGGTCATCTAGAAAGATAAGCTTGCAAATAAAATATTTCTGACTGGCTGAGCTCTGCTTGTGCAGCTAGCAGGAAGGTGCTTTATGTAGCAAAGCAGATACATGTTACAGTGGGAAGAGATGTTCAGCCTGTGCAAGATTTGCAAAAGTAATGCTGAAGTTAGGGTGCCTGAAATGCAATGCTTCATAGGGACCTTATTTTCTGGTGTTCTTAAAATCCATAATATGTAAGCATGTCCTTCAAATCTGATGCATATGGAGAAACAATCAATAACATTTCCAATAGCATAATTTTCACTGAGGCTGTTAAACTTTTGGGAATCATAAGCCTAAAGTAAATAGTATAAGCTCTAGAAATCAAGGAAGAGGCCACTTACAGAAGTTCTATGAGCAGTTTCAGCTGATCTGAGAACTCATTGAAAAGTTAGATCCAGCTTTGCCACTTAGTCCTAGATAATTCATTATACACACCCTTGCTGGTGCTGGCTGTTACAGTTACATTCCTTTGGGAAGGATTTGGTTTTGGCAAAATTAGTATTTTGATGCTCTTGACTGTGTGATCCCACATACTGCAGATGAAATGGTGGGAGCAGGATTGCCCCTTTCAACGTGGCCACATTCTTAAGCTATTTGAGTAACTTTTTTAATGAGAAGTATTTAAAAAGTAAAGTTAATAAAATGAATGCTCCCTGTCTGAATATCTGGGGAAAGGAGGTTAAACAGCCTGCCCTCTACTCAGAAAAATAGTTTATTGCAAGATTTTCCGCTCATACCACACACCAACATTGCTGTCTAATTCCTGTCTTTAAAATTGCATCTGCTGTAAATAAAAGATTGAAGGATGCCATAAACTCTGTCTCTGTCAATTAATTTCTTTCTCACCAAGGAACTAACCCCACCTGGGAGTCCAGAACTTCCTGAGAATTCAGAAGCTGTGGCAGTTTCATTGTGTAGTGCCATGATAGGCCAGGTAAGGAAACCTGCATTCATAATCAGTTTCCTGAACACAAGCACGTAGACATCCAGTAATGAGTACATTTTCAGTGATTGTGTGAAATAAATTATGCTAGATAAAGCATGCCATTTTTTATTATACTTTAAAGTCAAGCAGGACTTTTGGTCACATATGTAAATTTATTTAGAAGGGAAGTAATACACATCCATAGCCAGTTCTAAATAAGCAAATAGAACATCATTAAATTATCAGGATAAATGAGTAAGTAACATAAATTTGCATCTAGAGTTGACTGGCTGTTTTACAAATTGAATAATGGTTGACCAAGGAGAAATGTACGCACCCCTCAGCTGATGTTTTTCTGATAACTGGTACCACTTATACAGCTATTCTGCCCCTTCCCTTTCTTTGTTGTCATCACATGTGGCATAGATGCTGACTTTTTTTCTTCTTCAGTTCATTCCTTCCCTCTTCTAATATTACAGCAACACCAGGAAAAAGTGGTGATCTGTACAATTGTATTTTATGGTGTTTGTAGGGACTTGGTGAGCCAGGAATACTTTTTAGTGANGTACCACTTATACAGCTATTCTGCCCCTTCCCTTTCTTTGTTGTCATCACATGCAGAATAGATGCTGACTTTTTTTCTTCAGTCATTCCTTCCCTCTTTTAATATTACAGCATCACCAGGAAAAAGTGGTGATCTGTACAATTGTATTTTATGGTGTTTGTAGGGACTTGGTGAGCCAGGAATACTTTTTAGTGAGCCCATGAGATGCTGGCTGTAATATGAAGGCCTCCTGGTTGAGGAATCAATTTCTGACTCTTCAGCACCTTGGTCTTTCTGCTCTGTCACAGCTCACCACCTCCTCCATTTTTCTTCTGTGACTCCCTGTGGAGCTGCATTACAAACTGGATCTCTTATGCTGGTTTAAAGTACATTCCTATTCCCTCCTCCTTTCTTTCAGAGGTTTTTTTCTAACCTTGTTTTGCTGTGTGGCCATACAGAGAGGTGCTAGTAGGGGTAAGGTAGTGCAGAGGGCGTGCCTGACCTTCCTCAACTGGCCTTTTCCTCAGAGCCAGTATGTGACAATATCATGCTAAAGACTGTGGTTTTCTTCAGGCTCGGTGTTATTCTAACACTTGTACCAAGCCTGTCCCAGGCTGAGAATTAACTTGGACAGGATGCCAGAACATTTGTAATGGATGCTCCCACCCTGTGAAATCCAGCAAGAGTCAGTATCAGGGAGGGTACCTGTGGGAGGCCTCTGGCACTGCCCTGAGGCCCATTTTGCTTTGCCTCATTAGAGTTAGGCCAGTATGACATCTTTCTTTCATCAATGAAGGAACTGAAATACTCAGCAATGTGAGATGGCAATGTCAGAAAATAAACATCTCTCCTGGGAAGAAAGGTCAGGGTAAAATGTATGTGAAAACTTGTTCTGTGGTTTGTTGCCTACCAACCTGTCCTCAAAATAATGCACCTCTTTTAACAGATTTATTTTTTCTTTGCCAGATGTTATCAGTCAGGAATGTTTTTTCCTTAGATAAATGCTAGAGAAAGTAACATAGTAAAGCTGTTATATTTAAAAGCATGCTGCTGTGCAGTAGAGCTATATGACATTTCCATAAACTTTTAAAGAAATTATAAATCTTCCACACAAGGGAATTGGGATTTGCTGGGATGTATCTGTGTGGGTCATCAGACATGTGAATTTTATTTTCAAAAGCAGTTTTTCTTCCAGACGGTGTCTTATTCCTTGAACAAATAGCAACATCTGGCAGTGCAAGCAAAATGGCTAGTACTGAGTGAAAGAAAGAATATTTCACCTCTGGCAAATGGCAAGTGTTGGATGAATACTGAAATGCCTTTGGACCAGCTAACAAGGTCAGGCTGGGTGGCTTTCCTGAGTGGTATCAACTTGTCTTTTAATGTAGGAAACTCAGGCAGATTTGCTTATCACAGTATTAGGCTTAGTAATGGTGGGTTTCTTTCCATTCTGCAGTATTTTTGACAAATTTGGCCTCAGGATAAGATACAGGGAAATTGGCTTTGGCTATAGAAGCATAGATTACTGAAGAGAATGAGTTTTTACCTGATATTTTCAAAAGCTCAGAATGCACATTGCATTTAGGAGACAAAGTCCCTTTGAAATTAATGCGTCACATAAGAACAGCTTTTTTTCAGATCTGTATTCTAGATGCCTGCTTCTCTAAGTTTTTATGAATATCTCACCAAGAACATGTTTGTGATGGCAGCCAACATACCTATGAAAAGTGTAAATCAACACATTGCCAGTTGACTTACTGTAACACAGTTTTTATAATTATTTGGTTGCAATCCAAACTAGGGACTCGGAACTGAACATGGGACAGAGGAAATCTGCATCTCAGTGCTGTCTACACAGGTGTCACCCCTGTTACAGGAGGGTGATGGGTTGTTGCGGCATCCTGGACAGGAGTGTGTCTGAAAATAAAGATGAAATTAAAGCACAGTGAACCCCATACATTCATAATTAACATTTCAGAATGCTTTTGATGCACTTTGATAGGCAAGACTTTCACTTCTTTCTGACAAAGTGTTGCCAGGGAGCTCAACCCAAGTTGTGCATGCTGATGGTTGTAGAACAGCACGACATACAGGGATGTGTGGGCGGGTTGGCTCAATCAGGGCAGTGCAAGCAATAGGGCTAATCTGGGGACAAATCCTTGCAATGTAGAACAAGGTCTCTCCCACTGTGACCTCAGGTGCCAGAAGAAGCAGCTGCCTAAAAACTGTTCAATGTGCATCCTCTGAGTAGTACACTAAAAGTAGCCCCCCATAGTTTTGTGATCTGTTTTCCCACTCTTACACCAAAGTTATGCACTTTAGATCTGTCATTCATATTATACAGCTATACTTGACAGTCCTATACTGGCCTGAAAAATCAGTCTTCGTCATATTTTTAAGATAAGCTCTTAAATGGCTTATGCAGAACCTTATCCTTGTATGTTAGATTAAATAGCACTGTTTCAGTAATATTATATTTGTGTGAGATAAATGAATAATGATAAATACAAAAAGGTCCATTATTTATTTTTCAAAATATATATTAGCAGCACGCTTATCAGAGATGTATTCTGACATATTGTCAGTCACAATTGACATCAACCAAGGATCTCCTGCTTAAAATTCCAGATACCTTCCAAACCAGCAAATTTCTGTAGGCCAAAAATGTCATACATTTTGTGAGAAAACACATTTTGTGACTTAATCTGTGGAATTAAACCACCTTTACTCCTGTTTTGATTTGCAGTGCAAAAAAAGGAGGAAAAAAAGAAAAAGAACTACAAACTCCAATGAGTCTTCTTTTTGGAGAACTTAAGAATACTAAATCCTCAACCTAACTAAAACTAATGACAGATTACATTGTACATATTATACATTATACTTGGTAGCAGATATAAGGAAATTATATCATCCGCTATCACCCTTCTAACTTGCAGGGAGTAAAGAGGAGATCTTTATACTGAAATATCCTTAACAAAAATGGAAATGAAACTATCATATAAAGTTGCAGCCTTTTGTTAATTAAAAGCTGGATTGGAGAACAAGTATTTTATTTCAGTCCGCTTTTCAAAGAAAGATTGGGTGAAATTCTACATTAATTAAATCAATGACAAATTTAATAAAAACAGAAGTCACAAACTGGCAATTTAGAAGAGTAAGAAATTCTTTGGTATTTCCATTTTCCAGGGTCTACAAAAGTGCGGCATTTCCAGATACAACCAGTTTATAATTTTTACTTCTCAATTTTTGCATTTAAGCAGAATTCTCAAGGTTGTAAAAGAATTTTGAGAAACAATTAAAAACAGAACATTGTCTCTACTGGTGTCATCTATGTGATTCTGTTATAAATATGATTGCATTTCTTCCTGTATCTGCTTTTTTTCCTGTCAATATAAGCCCACACAAAGGCTTATAAAATTGTTTACCTCAAGGACTGTCCCTCCGAGGGAAGCTTCTTTCCAGAGACTTAGTCTTATCCTTTCCTGACACCGAATCTCAGTCTCCTTGCCTACTCAGATCCTTTTCCAGTTGTATATGGCCAGCATCCATTGCTCATGACTACTGTTTCCCTGCCTGCTCTATATCTGTATTTATTCTGAACATTTTCCTTTGGTTCTCAGACTGCTCGGATCTCCATGGATGCTCATCTATTTTCGGTAAGCTTTCCCTCTCACAGACCACTGTTCTGCTCAGGGCTCTGCCCTCCTGGTTTCTTGTCCCAGTGGCTCTCCCCTGCAAGACTTTGTTTTCTCACTCCCAGCTGTTTTTCCCAGTAATTCCCATATCCATTTTCTCATCTAATTCTTGCTTATCTTCCCTCCTCCTTCTGCACTACTTCTTCTTCCCCTCACTTTTTAACCACCTCTACCCCTTTTTCATTCCTGAGGTTAACATTTCCAGTATCTACCCTGCTTTATTACCCTTCCAGACTTGCTTCCAGACTCTCTTGTCTCACTGTACTTCCAGAGGGGCTTCCAGCTCTCCCAGTTCCCTGTCTTAGCATCGTTTTCCAAAGTCACTCAGCTCAATCAACTTTTCCAGTTTTCCATCCCCATTTCTTCCCAGTGCCTCCTTCCAATTTAACCTCACCAGAAGCAATTTTATCTATTACAAGTGTACCAGAACCCATGTCTTTGTTGAACTCCTATCTTGAATCAAACTATGGCACATACTTCGTTTCAATTTCCAATTGAACTTTTCTGCATTAACTATTGAGTCTTCACTTAGGTCACAGGCTCTGCTTTTAGATCTGGAATATTACCCTGCCTCGATTCATTATGAGGGAGAAGTCAGTACAAGCATTTTGCAATTTAACTTTAACAGCCCTGAGCTGGACTGTCATGGTATATGTAATATCTGCTCATCTGTAAGTCTGGAGTTCAGATAGCACTGATGGTCTTCAGAGCTTTTAGTTGCAAAACTGTGATGTACAGATTTTTCAGGTCATACCTGAATTTGCAAGCAGCAAAAGGCAAAAAAGCCCATATGTGAAACCTCTCCTAACAAATTTAAGTCCAACTTTGAAAGCACTGAAGCAGCAGAGCATTTTTCCCCTAGCATGTTTCGTGAAATTAGATATTTGGCTGACATTTTCATAAAAATGAAAATTGAATAAAATCAGACCAGGGAACACTGGAACTGGAAAATTTAATACGGAATAACTAAAGTTTGACAGTGCTGCATGTGAAATCAGGACCAAATAATGAAAAATTTCAAATGTGCACAATCATAGGTGAAACCACAATCCATGATGATATAAGTAAAAGCTTTAAATAGTCTGAGATATGTTCTAAATAATTGAGGATAAATTATGAACTGGAACATCTTTGTAAATCATCTGATTCTTACATTCAACTAATGCCTGAATTTAGTCCTTTGTTTATAGCAAAACTACTTTTTCAAACTTGCTGCAGGCAGACATAAATTCTCAGCTTTGAGGCCAGACATGACCACTGTAATTGCAGAATCTGACCTTATGTGTGAGAGAGACTGCAATATTTTGCATGCTAATTCTTTTATTTCACCTAAACCTCCCAATTGAACAAGATGGCTTCTAGTGTGTCTACATTCAGCTATCAATACGCATGTATTTGGGGAGGGAGAGGTGATTCTCGGGTTGTATTCAAGAGAAGAGGTTGAGCCTAATGGCCTTAATGACACAACAGTATCTTAATGGGAACATGCTACTAGCAAAAACATTCCAATTAACAGGGGATGTACTGAGCTGAAATAAATGGTTTTAAGTGATGATCACCCTGGTGTGAAATTATAAACTCCATTGTTATTATGAAAATGACTAATTACAGCTCTGATGCAGAATAGCAGTCAGATTTTTAAATCTGTGGGACTGAACTGAAAATGCCTTCAGTCTTTTGCAAGACCTCCAGGGAAAGATTAAGAGCATGCAATTTTTAGCTCATGTATTATTTTTAATTGGTGCATTATTTCAGTACAAAGTGTTATAAAAATATTTCTTTCCTCTTTCTCTTTTTTCTTTTTTTTAAATTGACTTTCCATGGGATGTCCTAATTAAGAGACCCTTACTGTATAATCTCAAAAGAATTAAGGATTTCACTTCAGCAAAGTGGCACTTTTGACTGTGGAAAAAAAGCACAATTTAATGGGACAAAGAAAAGCAGGCCAGGTTATTCAAGGAAAAGTGAGAAATAAGCACAAGTTTTATGTAAGGATTTGTAATTTATTTAGATGGTGCTTTTTTCTTTACACTTTGCTAACACTGTGTAGTACTAAATTCTCTTAATTTTTTGTATTTCTGTGTAAAGCAATCCACTCTCATTTAAAGTCTTGCTTTTTTTTTTTTTCTTTTGCCCTACAGCTTTCATATTGAGCAACCAAATGTTGAAAGAGGTTAAAAACAGGCTTGAATCTGTTCTCTCCACTGTGGATTTTTAAAATTAAAGCTCTTTGAAACTTTCATGCCCGTCAGGGCAGCATGAGAGCATTAAATCACAACTGTCTGGTGCCACATGCTCTCAGACCAAGTCTTGAAAAAAGGATGGCAATTTTTCCAGCCTTGCTTAGAGTGCCCCAACCGATGCTGAGCAGGGGAAAATAAATCAGCTTTTTCTATTTAGTGGAGTGAATGAAATAGTAAAGGCTGAAGATGCCTTGGAGTTCCTGTTCTGTTTTATTTATCATCTCTCACAATTGCCCTGAAAACATCCCTTAATAAATAACAACCTCTTTGTGACAGATTTCAGGAGAAGTATAAAAGTTGTGATGCTTCTGTAATGGTGCACTACCCAGAAGGTATAATATTTGCTGAAACTTGATATCCTGCAGAAGAATTCAAAGAATAGATAATGAAAAATTGAGATAGATAATAGAAGAATTAAGCTAATAGAACAAGCTTCGTAGGCATATTATTCACTTACGATTTAAATGTACTTATAATAGTGTCATCAAATATACAAAAATAGTTGGCATCTGTGTACTACAATGATGGGTATATTAGGCATACATTATTAAGATCAGAAGATCTTAAAAGCTTGTTTTCCTGGAATCTATCTTCCTGAATATTGAAAACAAAATCTTAAATTCGTAGATGTTTATTTGTTCAATAAATGCACAAAGCATATTATCTTATTTCATGTTTGGATGGAACCTCTAATGAATGATAAAATAATGTATAAGAAAACTTCTAAGTAAATACGCTTCAGTAAATTTTTTATATAATAATTCTTTAACTCTTAACTATCTGTCTTTAAAGATCTTCATGTTTTCACTGTTTTAGTGAAATATATGTTTTATGGAGAAAAGTATCTTAATAACAGAATTACAGAATAATAGAGTTTGGGAGAGACCTCTGGAGGCTATCTGTTTAGTGCATCCTCCTACACAGTGTGGGCAGGTTGCTTAAGGACTAACTATTTTGAGTATCTTCAAGAGCTGAACTCTATTCCCTCTTTGGACAGCCTCTTCCAGCATTCATTCAAGGTGACAACAGCCACCTTTGCAGTGAGAGCACATGGTCAGCTTGTTGTCCACTAGGGCCTGTGATGTCTTTTCTGCGGTCATCAGAGTGAACAACTATGCAGTCTTTCCTTAAAGAAAATCATTAAATTTTGCTGTTAGATGCACTGATTTTATGTGATTTCCTTTTCTCTCACTCATACTTGATTTTAGGGCCAGATGTTTGACCTTCAGTCTTAAAAACATTTTTGATGTAATAATTTCATTTGTAGCTAAGACATTTCTGAAGGTACCTGTAGAAAACTGCAAAATGAAACAAACCAGATCTGTATTTACTATGAAAAGCACCCAGCAGCTGAGGTCATGCACTGGAAACAGGGCATAGCACATTTAGTAACAGCTACATATAGCCTTAAAGATCTGGACAAGCCAAGCAGGAAGTACTGAAATCTCATTTTTTTTAAACGCACTCTTTCAAAATGACATTCAGCAACAGGACAGTAGTTTTTCATAATATTTTTCTGAGGTGTGTCCTGGTATAGGCTCAAAAATTAACACCCCCGTAACATAAAAT